>JAODPA010118474.1:0-33422 GCA_025585075.1 Nepenthes mirabilis | reverse complement strand
AAATAGTCATAAAATTAATTTTATATAAATAATCAGCTCCCGATGAACATAATATTTGACTTATTTAAAAAAATTATACCAAACTTTCGTACATTTATTATATTCAAAAACCATACCTATTAAATTTGATCAATCACCATTGACAGTTGACTGCTGTCACCGTTTGCCAGCAACCGCAACCCCACCCCACGCCCTCACCCCTGACAACATTGATGGTGGCAATTTTTATTCTCGTGGAAACCAGAAGGTATTATTTATTTATCGTACAAATTATACAGTGCACCACTTATTACTATCATTACTAACACACATTTCGTTCAACAAACTCGCATGAAGCTTTGTTTGAAGGCTGGCAACAGCGCACAAATGGAATGGCAAATCTCTGTACCTCTCTGGTTCCCCTGGGCATGGCTCAGCATCTGAACAGAGACTCATAACAACGTCAGAAGAGCCGCCAAGGGAGAAAAAGGGGGAAAAGCACAATGACATCAAAATATCGAGAAGAATACTAGATAGCAAAAATAGCAGCAGAGATTCAGGCTCCACAGATAAACAACCAGAAAACCATACCAGTCAAGTTCACTTCTAATGTTCCCCTGATGCTACAACACTGCTGCAGGCTGCTGCCTCAGTAAAATCCTGCGGTTTTTTTCTTTTTTTTCCCCAAATGAACTAGCCAGACTAGTTCTGCACCGTTCTATTAAATATGCCTGATGCACAAATGTGGATCACTGGGGGGGGGGGGGGGGATTTGGGTTGACAAATAATGGGACAGTGTTTGCTCAACCACCAAGAACCATGTGCACCGCCTTGTGTGTTGAAATCAACCTGTCAATGAGAACTGACCACACTAAAGGTCACAGAGCATTTATCATCCTCTTCATCTCTGCAGACCGCCGGGGGTCCGGTTCTTCAATGGCTCTCTCTGTCAATACGTGCTTGATTCGACACATTGACTTCCTCACCTGAATACAAGCATTAATTGGTAAGTGGGAATCAGATGATAAACAGTAGTGTCATTGAGAAAATGACGGATATTCTCGAGGTGGAGAATTTTTTTCCCCCTAAAAATCGAACGATCAAACTCAGTGATTTTACTAACAAAGAGAGGATAGATTACCAACTAGGCCAGATTAACCGGTGAGTGGGTCCACTACACAACTCAGCAAGGCATAATAAATACGTTTGAATTTTCAATCAACACAACATGCATTAATAAGTGCAATACACCAAACAGGCCTCAGCCCAAGAAATAACTTTATTGTCAGCAACCCGTCGTCTCATCAAGATTAGCAAATTAAAGCACTCTAGATGATCCCAACGCGAAGAACACGGAGACACAAAAGCATGATGCCCCCAATCCGGAACAATGCCTTGAAACATGATTAGTGACCAGACCATGTTGTAAAGGCATAGGACTCGAGCCTTTTTCTCTCCTCCTTCAGAGAACTCCCTTCTGGAATCAGTTACAAAATACACTTTCCAAGCAAGTTACATTAAATGTCAAAATCACCTTCCAGAAAAAGACCTCAACAAGAATCACCTTCGACTACAAAATTACTGCATAGTCATTAACCTCATTCTATTAAGGTAAGAATATCGCTGCAGTATTTGAGATGCCTCTTCATAGCTATAAAAATCTTGGAGAAGACTTAACGTGATGTTAGTGCTCATTGGGCAATTTTTGAAACAAAATTCCATAACCTACCTTCCAAGATGTGCTTAAATGTTTTTTGGGTTATAAGAAATAAAGATCATAAGAAAATTGCTGAGATTTCCAATTTGATGTTTGTTCTGCAAGATTTGCCCTACAATCTGTGGAAGGAACAAATTGGAAGACCCTTGGATTTCAGAGAGAAGACTGATTTAGAACCTCTCATCTTTTGAGTGCGTTCAAAACTTGATATTTTCGGTTCAAGAGCCAATATATATTCTATCTGCAAAATGTTTGAGTCACTGAATTGCAGCTTTTAAATTTTGTACCCCTCTCTTTTTCTACCTTCTGGATGCTCTCTTGGCAACCTTTAGTAATCTTGGCAGTTTTTGATTTGCCATTCCCGATTTGATCTGCTTGATTTTACTGTTGACATGGTTATCTTGAATTTTTAATGAACTGTAAATGCACGGATGGGCTGTGGTGTATAGGCATATTCATGGGAAAAAAAAAAAAAACACCAAATATGCCCGTGTAACACGCCTCCATATTCACAAGCATAAGTGAACAAAGCACCTCTTGCAATTTTCCAATGAAATTCACAGCTTATGGTAGTTTTCCAGATTTCTGTTTAGAAGGCAACCTACACCACCCAGCAACAAGACACCCAGTAAAATTACCAAAGACAGCTCTCACAGAAGCAAAGAACAGAAATGCAACTACACTCCTCCCATAGGTTGGACCATAATGAGCACATTTTTTTATGCATTAAAATTTACATAAAAGGACAATTATGCAAGTGTTTGCACCATCATCATCCCATCAGGCATAGGTGTGGACATTAATTTCCTCCTGATAAGTGACTTTATTTCAAGGTAATAGTAGATGCAAGCAGTACTGATAACTTTGCTTAGTCCACGCCTTCACATAATTCACTTATTGCTTATATAAATGAAAATTCTACCAAATTTTCTGCAGTAACACGTTCTCTTAAAATAAGGATAAATAGGGTAAAGTTGTGGAATTAGTAAGGGGATAAGAAGTTCTAAACTATACTCACAAAAATTACCATGAGTATTCATGAAAATTCATACACCTTAAACAAAATAGTGTTAATACTAGAAGAAAAATCATCACTTCGAACATATGAAAGAGTACATTTATCAGGTCTTGCTAGAACTAATTACGTCAGACTAATAGCTAAACCCAATAAAAGTTTACCTAATCCAAGACATAATGAACCTTACGCAGTATGTAAAAGGAAGATGAAATGGAAGTAATATTCCATACGCCTAATTTAGTACATATAATCCTTTTTTTTTTATATAGATTTGGGCTTACTTAAGTAGCCCATTTAGATTTAGGGTATGCTTTACAAATTAGCATAGTAAATATTTCAGTCTTATTATAATATTATGATGATATTATTTGGTGAACTCTCTACAATTCAAGATTTCAATGCAATGTTTATCTGATATTCATTAGTCATACTTTTATTTTTGGAAAAATGAATTTGAGCTTCCCCTCAATCAATGGCAGGGAAAAAAAACAAATGTAACTTTTAATTAGGTGATTAACTTTTTGTGTCAACAGGCTGTAGTGAACATTAGAAGTGATGAAATTATAGCTCAACCTTCTCAGCCACTGAGCTGTCAGCCTGCCACCATTGTATTGTGCTGTCCAAACACCAATGCAGGCAATCTAGTTGGCATACCATCGCATTAATGAGACTCTTCCCCATTGAAATCAAAAATCACCTACCCTACTGCACCCATAATAAACAGCACCACAGCCAACCAGACAAGCATCCGCAATCAGCCCCATTAGACTGTCTGCCTCACAGTGAAGCTTCCAATCACTGCTTCCACATCTGAACCCATTGGACCAGTTCTAACAAGCGAAAAAAGAAAAAAATCATCCATGTGAGGCCACTCTAAGCCTTTAGCTTCAACCTTCAACGCAGAAACCCTCGATTTCAACCGAACTGACGTCAGAAACCTATCTGGAGTTTCTGTAGACTCTCTCCAGCCATTCAAACAACCGCTGAACAGAGCATCAACTATCCACTCCAGCTTTCTTCCAATCAGCCTACCCAAGCTCGCATCACACAAATCCACAGATAAAAGCAAAATGCTATCAAGGGAGGAGGGGGTTGCAGTTCACCCCTTGACCTTCCCTCTGCTTCACAATTGATAGCAAAGACAGCCGATTTCCTTTGCCATCCATTAGGATCTGAGATTCACAGAGAGAGAGAGAGAGAGAGAGAGAGACCTTAGTCAATCAAGCCTTTGATGAAATCCCAAAGCTGGATCTTCTTCTTGTTTTGAACAAAATGGTGAGAGAGGCACAGTTGGTCATTCAAACAATGAATTGTAGCATTCCAAAAAGAGCTGAAAGCCAGAACAGTAGAGCTAATCACTAAAAGATACTGACCAAACTAAGATACGAAGGCCATCAGACCTTCTAGCTATAATTTCCATCTCTCCATTTTCCACATACCACAGCCATTCACACCACTCATAAACATGATTACTTAAACCGCATATGTGTCTTCCTGTGCCAAGATTCAGGGTCTAGAAGAATTGAGACTGAACATGGGAGACAAGAGTCTTGAAAAACTTGATAGCACACTGACAAATGACAGTGGGACACAAATTTTCCCTAACGTTTGTTGCAAAGTTATTCAGCATAACAATTCAAACCATAGACAGATTCCACTACAGAGAAGCAATGAATTGGGCCAATCAAGACAAGAGAGGCTACTCCAATTTGAAGCAATGCATCCTATTCACAAAGACTCTGAGCATTTATTAGAGAAGAATGGAGGAAGGAACAGTCCAGGGAGGCATGGAAGCTCATCCAATGTAATAAATCCAGTTTTGGGCAGGTGCAAACAATGCTCAAAAAAAATACAAGGTATTGGAGGACATCCAACTAAGGGGTGATGAAGAGAACGTGAGAGAGTAGAAGCCCGAAGTAGAGCCGAGAATAAGGGAACAATTTGACAAAGCAGAGAGCAAAAGTGAACTGTCTCAGAGATAGTGACAAAAACACAGCTTTTTTCACCAAGGGCTTCACAACAAAAGAAGACCTAGGTAAGTGGTTTAAAGGGGGATGATGGGGGCGTTGAGAATTGTGGAATGGAGGAAATTGTTGTTAGCTACTCATGAGCTAAATATTGGCCGAAATTATAAATATCGGCTGATATATATTAGTATCAGACCCACCAATAACGATTTTTCTTGATACCTCAATAATATTGCGATATATTTCCATGTTGCCAATATTTGCAATGTATTAGTCAATATTTAAAATATTAACCAATATACCATATATGTGGCCGACATATTGACCAATATAGCCTTGTTAGCTAATAATTTTCAGGAAAAATTTTATTTCTATATATCTAATACTAAAAATATTATCTAATATTTTCAATACTAATACAGCCAAAACCAATCCGAATACTAATCTTTTCATCCATGTAGCAACCACAAGGAGATCTTCACTTCAACAAATCCGATGTGTTGATTATGCGCTTCAAGGGATGGAAGCCAAAGTTGTCACGATGAAGAACAAGAATTTGCCAGATGCAAAGGGATTTATGCCCAAGGAGTTAAGCCTTGCTCTATTTTCAATGTACCAACCAAATTGGGCGACCTGATGGCATGTTAGCTATCATTTTACTAAGAGTACATGCATATTTTTGGGCATGATTAGTAATTCTGTCCTCTCTTTCCCAAATCATGGTGTTTTTCTCAACAAAAACCAATTTAGTCAAATCACTCTATTGCTTAAGATAAATGTTCTTGCTGAGCAATTCAATTTGGGCCTACTAGCCTATATAATGCTTCCTATAAAATAATTACAAAGGCATTAGCTAATAGCCTACATCAAAACATAAGCCAATATTTTAAATATCAGGTTTGTGTAAGAAAATTGCAAGCATAATGGCAGGGTTTTTCTAGGCGCAGAAAATGGAGGAAAAAAATTCTTCAATGGAAGAAGTGGCAAGCATTATGCCTATGAACGATGGAAGGCATAATGGGTTTTCATGACATTGATGCTTTTAATTTTAGAATGCCAACCAAACAAGGTTAGCAACTCAAGAGAGATTATTCATCAATAGTGACAAGATTCCTGAAGTAAAATACTTTTCCAATGGGGATTAGTTATGTTCCAAACATAGATACAAATCAAGTTTTATTTGGAGATCCATTCAGAAGAGCAAGAAAATAATGCATGAAAGGTGTTCAGTGGCAGATTGGCAATGGTTCCTCTATTCATATTGAAATGACTGCTAGAACTAATTTGGATACTGCATGAGATTGAAAAAAGTTTTAGATTTTTTATGTTAAAAAATGTTTACTATCAGTTGGTTGATAAGTCAAAACTTTAAATTAAAGTTTATGACTTAAAAGCTGACATTAGGCTATCGGCGTTTTATCAGCATATTCTCAATCACTTTGGGTGGGATGAACTTGTAAAGAAAAGAAAAAAAACCTTAAACTAGAAAATATAGGCTATTTAGTGAAAAAAGTCTGGGTTTAATTAGCCTGAAAAAAATGGGATAGATCCATGAAAAATCTCATATAGTTCAAAATGGTAGATTAACAGACCATGAAGCCCAGAATTATAGTTAAAAGGTCTAGTAAAGACACTATAGTGGCTGCATTACTAGCACTGTGGGGACTAGGTCATGGAGAAGACAGATAGGATTTTCCTTCCCTTTTCTTTGGCATCTTTGATCAAGGGTATTTCTCAAAGTGATTGGCAGGCGAGAGAGGCCTGTTTGGCCCTTGACAAAGATGGGCATTTCCCAACCGAAAGTGCATATCACTTTTGGATGGAGTGAATAAATTTTCTTGAGACTTCAGCTGGTATATGTACCAATGGCAGTTTTGGCCTTCAATAAAGATGGCATTTCTTAATCAAAAGTGCATACCACTTTTGGAAAGGGTGAATCCATTTTCATGAGACTTCAGCTGGTACGTGTACTAATGCCTTTGGTTCTCCATCCAAAATATATTTGTAATGTTCTTCCTAGAAATTTAAGGGAGAATTAATGTCAATAAAATAAAGACTTTGAAAGAGAATTAGAGAAGATTGATATATATATATAGAGAGAGAGAGAGATCCAAACAGAGAAGAAAAGAGAATTAAGCAACGGAAGAACTTAACACTTGTCCCGCGACATCACTATACTCTTCACTAAGTGGAAGAACTTGACACTGAAGATGAGTGTGTAGTTGTCTAGGTCCACCATTGTGAAGTCTAGCTTCTTCCTCATGCCTCTGATCTTTACTGGAATGTCACCAACAACTCCTCAAATAGGGAGAGGGCTAGAGTTCACAGTCTTTACCTAATCTAACTCTGTAACCAAATCAAGCTTATACTTATTCATGACCTTTGGTCATAAAGTAGTGTTACTCCCAGATCCAACATTGCCACAATGAATTTTCCCTTGAGGTCGATGTCCACGTACTTTAGCCCATTACTGTTGCTACTCCGGCACTACCTAGACTGTGTAGATACACCGCATCGCCCCTATTGAACGTGGCTTGTCCTCCTTAGGATGACCTTCACTAACTTTCTAGATGGCATTTAGCTTCTCCATTTGAGGGAAGTCATTTGCAAAGTGCAGTCCCACACACAAGAAGCATCCACACTACCTTTAGCTTTGCCATCCTTCTCGTGGGCCTTATGTTTGTTGCTACCTCAATCTCTACTCAACCTTGGCTTATCAAGGAGATCCACAAGACTCTTATGATGAGGGCTTTGAACTTGGCTTATCACTAAGAGAATGGTCACACCAAAAGCTCTCAACTTGCCCATCACTTTGATGAGGGACTAGAAGACCCTCCTGGAGGAGTGCATGGATTGTAACCAAATGAGGGGCTACAAGTTAGTGGGCCGAGAAGCATTTTTTGAAATGAAAAAAGCCTAAGTAATTATCTTTCGTTAGGATAGTTCAATAATGAGACATTACTAGGGTTTAGAAGGCTATATAAGCACATTTTATAAGTAGGGAGGACATCTTTAAAGAGAATTACGTAGAAGAGCACTTTGGCGACTCTGGAAGCTCCATACTCGCAAAAATAATATTTTAGCAACCTCCTATGTTTGCTATGGAGACTACTTGGATCATTTAAAAGTCAGTTATCTGATTTATCTTCAGATACTTGGTTAATATTCTTCCTTGTTAGCATCTTCTCCCTATCTTTCTTCCTCTTTACTCAACTCCCTCTTTGAAAAGATAAAACCACAATTTTCATATTTGTTGTTTATTCAGACATAAGCTAAGATTTCATTACTAGGTTGTAGATGTAGCCTACAATGGATGTATGTACCCTTGAAATTTGTTCACGAAATAACATTTTCTCTTTATGATAAATTTTTTGTATATTTAATACTTTTGAATGTTTGATCACCATTTGAATGATTTGATATTTTATATTGAGACTAAGAGGATATACATATGCAATTGATCTTGAGAGAAATGACATAAGTTGCATTTGTATATATTACATAGATTTGTGCAATTTTTAAGTAGATGGATTGAGATTAATGCATAGTTACGTATTTTATTCACATAGAGATATAATGAATAGATATTTAACTATAACTTTGATATAACCAATGAGAATCATTAAATGTTCATGTTATCCTGATTATCATTATGATTAAACGTTGCGCATGAAAATTTAAAAGGTGATATATTGAAATACCTTGGTGAAATTGAAAAATACCCAAGTGTCTCTCTTCATTGAATTTCATCTCATAGTGCAATTTTCTTAGTGTTTAGTTAATCCGTTAGTTATTTAGTTATTCCCTCATTTAATTTGGTTGTTTAGACAATGTTAAGAGAATGCTCAAATTGTTACATAGTAAAAAATCAATCCATTAGAATATGATACTAGATTTATCGATTTTATTATTTGTTATGATATTATACACTTGCCATCTAATACATAACGTTTTTGGCACTATGGATTGATTACATCTTGCTAATATCAATACCACTTTGTTTTTGCATTAGTCTAAATTATTCATTACTTGTTTTGGCTTTATTTTCTTGTGTTTCCTTCGTTTTGTCTTCAGGCATGGTTTGATAAGATGTCTTTTAGGCATTATTCGCGCATGTATTTCACTTTGAACTATGGTATTTTTTTTTTAAACTTAATTTGGTTAGTTTTGATGGGAGTGCCTATTAGTAGAAATATAAAAATAAATAAATATAATGAAAAAACAGGGGAGCAGCTTCTTGTTTATATGCTTTATATTGTCACTTATTCTTTGTGGATCTTTTGTGCAGGTGTCAAGTTATATGAGACAATTTAAAAGTATAAAACTACTGTCTATAGATCCCAAGATAGAGAGAACATACACTAATGCGCCAACGCAAAGCAACATATAGCTGAACAGAATCAAGAAGAGGAAGTCCTAAGGCTCTTCAGAACTTTGCACTCCCAAGTGTCAATGACACTTAAAGAGGCCTGCCATACAAGCATATTTCAGAATCAAGCCAGCTGTAATAAAATGAACCAAAATATTGTCCAATTGACTGGGATGCCAAGTAATGATTTGAATGCACATAGTTCCAACTTCTTAGGGAGATGGATTACTTTCAAGCACAACATAGTTTTTGATGAAGCCACTAGATTGAGATTCTTACCATTGGCTTAAGGGTGGCCTACTTTACTTCCACCCAGTTGCATCACTACATGGGAGGAGTTGCCTCAAAAATTCCTAGCCAAGTTCTTTCCCCTTTCAAAGGTCACAAAGATGAGGAGTGACATCACCACATTCAATCAATTGAAAATAGTTTCCTTGTATAGAACATGGGAGCAATAAAATGATTTGCTAAGAAGAGTCCCACAACATGGCTTGCCAAAGTGGCTACAGGTTCAAATCTTCTACAATGGTCTTAACAACAACACAAGAACTATAGTTGATGTAGCTGAGGGAGTACTTATGAATAAGACTCATTAAGAAACATATGAGCTTTTGGAAGAGATATCCTAAAATAACTATCAATGGCCCTCAGCAAGAAATCAAGCAAAAAGCAATGAGAGTATATGAGCTTGAAACATTCACAACACTTTAACCTTTTTTCAGCCCACTCAAAGCGAATGGAGTCAATGAAAGTGAATGTCACTCACACCCCCCCCCACCCCATATGACTTGTGAACTGTGGGGAGAGAATCATGCAGGAATAGATTGCCAAATGGAGAATCCTTTTTGTCCCATCGATGAGAAAAATGTCAATTATGTTTTCAACTTTCAAAAGCCTCTAACACAACCCCTACTCTAAGACTAATGACTGAAAAAAATGGGTCAAGTGGTCACTGACTATGAAGAAATGAAGATGGAATTCAAGCTCAATGGAAAGAAGAGAGTATGGTCGGTGACAAATCCTAAGGAGCTGAAACAATGTGAAGCCAACGCCATGGGGAAGTTCTACAGAGGGAGCCCAATGTCTTCTAGTGGTCAAGACTAACGTTGATCGACCGAATGAGATTTAAGGGAAGTTCAGAGAGGGACTGGAAGTAGTGCTTCAAAGGCTGCCAGAGGCAATTAGGAGAGTGGTGAAAAGCCAACAACTGGTTCTCAAGGTGCCCACAAGTCTACCTCCACCGTGGCCCTACAACCACTACATCCAATTGAAAGATGAAAGTAAGCCAGTAATGTACTGCTCTATTGATACACCTATTTCCAGAAAGATGAAATTGAAAGGCAAATGGAGGTGATGCTAAAAAATGAGGTGATCTGACCAAGTACCAGTCCATTTTCTTATCCAGTGTTGTTGGTCCATAAGAATGATGGCACATGGCGATTCTGCATAGACTACTGCACATTGAACGAAGCAACTGTCAAGGACTGAATTCAAATCCCAATGATTGATGAATCACACAGGCCAAGATATGAGCTGACATGTATTTCACATTTTGAAGGCTTCAAGACTTCAGGCCCTATGAAGAAAACCTAGAGCACTTTTGTGAGAGAGATGTTGGCCATTGTCTCCACAATTAAATTGTGGAGTCTATGACTATACCTTCCATATTCATTGTGGGTTGGGTATTTGTTAGCTTACAATGTGTTTGGAAGTCCTCAGCCAAACGAGTATCTCATAGAGAGCTGACAAGGAATTTCATTAATAATTGGCCGTTTTGATTCTTTGGAACAACTCAATGAATTTAGCAGATCCTTTTAGGATGGCCAATGAAGATATATCAAACATATACAATTTTTACAGCGTAATGGTTAGCTATTCACAGATTAGCTGTACCAACTGCTTCTGTTTTGGAATTAATATCAGCAATGCAATTCATCCAATGATAAACAAAACCTAATCCAAATTATAAAGCTATGGCACGATCAAACCTAAATGAATAAAATGTTAAATTGAATCGTACCAGTCTCTACTGAGGTTTATTACTCATTTTTCCACATTCACTATTAATCAATTTATTAATGTTTATTAGATTGAAAGTTGATTCGACCTTATAGACAATAAATTCAAACTTTTCTCTCTTTTTTTGCATTTGAATCAACTTTTTTTGAATTGAAGTAAAGAACGAAAAACTTATGTAAGTAAAAAAAAAACTATTAACATTTTATATTCTATTTTTTATTAGAGAAAAAAAAAAGGAGCAATAACCAAGACGATGATTCACTAGCATCACTGATAAACAGGCCTTGCAGCACCAGTTAGAGTAGAAAATATTGATGATGGAACAACAGAAATACCTCGTAAAGTTTTTCGGATTTGAATACATTATTGTCTATTAACTAGAAAAGGAAAACAAAGCTGTGGATGCCTTTTGCAAAAGAAGGGCAGCCTGATAATACGAAGCGTGCACAAGGATGCTCCAGAGCCAAGCAACTTGATGGCCATTAGTGAAGTTGAGTGACATAAATGGGATAAAGTAAGTGAAGCCATGAAAAGTGATGCCAAATCTCAGGAGATTTACACAAAATTGCTTAATTGAGAGGACGGGGCAAGGAACTACACATCAAAGGACAAACTGGCCTACTACAAAAGCTTTATACATTGCAGGCATGCCCAGACTGAGGGAAGACATCCTCACTTATTTCATATCAGCAAGGACGGCAGTCACACAGGGTGGTTGAGGACATGTATCTGAGTGAATCACTTCTTTCACTAGGAAGATAAGAAAATGGCTGTAAAGAAGTTGGTAGCTGACTGCAATACATGTCAAAATGTGAAATACAACCAATGGGACCTATGGGGTTATTGAAACAATTGTCAATTTCCACGAGGATCTGACATGATTCGACAAAGGATTTCATTGAAGGCCTATCAAACAGTGGGAGATTTGAAGTCATATTGATAGTAGCTGATCAGCTTAGCAAGTGTGCTCACTTCATCCCTCATAAGCACCCTTTTTAGAGTAGCAGTGTGACCAAAGCATTTGTAGACATGGGATTCCCAGAACTAGTGTGACTGACAAAGGCAAATTATCTATAAATCATTTTTGATAAGAGCTTTTCAAATCGCAGGGGAGCAAGTTGAAGGTAAGCTCTTCCTACTACCCATAGATGATTGGCAAATGGAGAAAACATGCTAGAAGAAGCATTAAAGAAGTGGAGCACGTTTGAGGTTATGTACAGTAAAACACCATCGTTTTTAGGTGCCTGCAATAAAGGAACAGCCCGTAATGAAAATATAGTGGGAGAAATGGCAACTCGTGACAAGATCCTAGAGAAATTTAGAAGGGAGCTTATGAGAGCTCAAGAAAGGATGAAGAAGTACTATGACAAAGGTCAGAGAGATCTGAATTTCGAGCCCAAGAAGATCATATACCTCAAATTATAATAGTATCGACAATTACCTTTGAAGAAGAGATTCAATGTCAAATTGTCCTAGAGATACTACTAGCCCTTCCAAACACTAGAACGGGTCAGAGAGGTGGTGTACAAGCCAGGTTTATCGCCAACAACCTTACTACATCTTGTTTTCCACATCAACATGTTAAAGAAAATAATGGGGAGCTCGAACCTCATTGCCAAAGAGTTGTCATCGTTTGATGATGTGGAAATGTGTTAATGGGGCCCAAGGAAGCAACCCAGTACCGTCTGAGGGATGACATGCAAAGCAATGGAAGATCCTTGTGAGGTGGAAGGGGATTTTCGAGGAGGATGCCACATGGGAAGTGTAATACCCCAATGTTTCAAATCTGGGTTAACTAGATTCCTAATCGATTAATGTCTTTAGTTATGGAAATAATGATGAAGATTCAATCCTATGGGGCTAATAGATTTTAGGAAAATGTGGACTAATATTATAAAGACCCTGGACAATTAAATTCGCTTAAGTTTTGGAAGGGCATTTTGGTAATTCACTTAGTAAACAATCAAAATATTTTCAATATTTTGTTTTATTATCTAAAATTCTAAATGTACGTGTGCAATTAGAATTGGAAAATGAAGTCATTAAGATACTAAAAATTAGCAAATACAACCCAAAACCCTAATTTCTACAAGAAACCTTAAAATACCCCTGCACTGCCCCCTTACTCCTTGCTCCCATGCATGCAACTGTCATCCCCTCCCCTTTAGTATTGTGTAACTTGAATTAAAAATTAAAAATATATAAAATAGAGCCACTTTCCCTCCCTCACTCTCAATTTCTAATCACTATATGAACCTGACCCTAATCGCCCTACATATTGTCATCATCAACCCTAGCGCTTAGAGAGTGTGGCAGCAAAGAGAGAAAGAGAGGTACAGCCAGGAGAGAGAAACAGAAGAGAAGAGAGGGAGATGAAAGAAAGAGAACAAAACCTACCAATATTCTAGCCACCTCCTTCCTTGGCCCGAGTATGAATGTGCCATTTCATAGGTCTATTTGTGGAGAAGCTTTGGTGTCCATTCGTGGAAAAGATTTGAATCTTTCATGCATCCCAAGGCAAGTGAAAATAGCCCTTTCATTAGATACTCTTCACCCTTCCTGTTAATCCAAGATTTGTTCTTTCACCTCGTTGTTAATTGGGAGTCTTCTCTTATCAATTCTCAGTGGCATCTTCTTTGCGTTTGAGTAGATAAAGGAAACCACTTAAAATAGTACAGTATAAAGAAGTATAAAATCTGCAAAATCGTATCATATTCCATGGTTATACAATATCTAATTCATGTTCTAGTGGATCGAGCACTATTTCTTAGAGAAATGCTTATAATTATGTAACTATCATATGGCGTTATATCGAAAGATATCAACGTGAGAGATACCGAGTGTTGATATGCATGTGTAGATTCCTATACCTGGAATAAATGAAGCGAATCTGAGAGAGCAATTCCTATAACTGGATTAGGTGAAGCGAAATGTAAACATAAGTTCTAATTCCTAAACATAGAATGAAGAGAATCTCAATGGGAAATTCCTATACCAGGATTGAGCAAAAGAATTGTCATGATGAGTGTTTATTCCTATACCTGGAATGGGCGAAAGGAATCTGAGTGAGCAATTCCTATCCCAGATTGAGCAAAGGGAATTATCGCATGTTAAGTCACTAGTGTCAGTTACCTCGTGTTATAAACCCAACCGTCCAGGATGGAAATGTGTGGCCTTGGGTCCACAATAACATAATAAAATCCGAGGATATTGTTAATGGTATTTCATATTATAGTGACATCCGTTGAGATAGATTTAGCAAAACTTGTCTTATTGATATTCAAAGTCCTTGGAATCCCAATTATACTCATGATATATTGGGTTCAGGGTAACCTTTGGTGGTTAATTCTTGTCGTAAAATCAAGTCGTGCCTACAACATATCGTAAAGTCTCAAATAGAATACGGTTCACTTATGAGATTAATATTGCTTTTGTTTATCCTAATTTTGTTATCCTAGACGTTTATTGCTTACTCTTTTATTGATACTATTACATGATGAGATTTTTGCTCACCTTTACATTTTATTGGCTCCTAAGTAGTGTCGAGCTCGCCGACAATCAAGTTTTGCTAAGGAGCTTGCAACTAGATGATTCCAGAGTTTAGTTATTTTTATTTTGAGAGTTTGCAAGGATTTACTTTTACCATGGTAGTGGAGAGCTTTATTAGGGCTGCGATGCTTTGTTATTAGATGTACTGGACATTATGGTTTGAAGAGTTAGTCTTTTGATGGATGGCTTTTATTCTTATTGATTTTATAGATGTCGTTATTTTTACTGTATCTATGATGTATTATGACCAAGGTTTTTCCCATGAGTTATTTGAGCTGGGTGGCGGGCGCCCCATCTCTGGGTTACCACAGGAAGACTGCAATGCGATTGCATTGAGGTTTCCTCATTTCACCCTTGTGGGCAAGGGACTACATTAAAAAGGGGATATTGACGCGGTCCAGGAGGACCTACCCTAGAAGAACACACAAATCACATCTAGATGAGGGGTTGCAAGTTAGTGGGCCGAGAAGCACTTGGAGTGAAAAAATCTTAAGTAATTATATTTCATTAAGGATAGTTCAGTCATTAGGCATTGTTAGGATTTAAAAGGTTACACAAGCCCATTTTGTAAGGAAGGACATCTTTGGAGAGAATTGTGTGAAAAAGCATTTGAGTAACTTTAAGAGCCTGGGATTTGCAAGATTTAATATGTTTGGCATTCCAGTGTTCACCATGGGGATCGATTGGTCCATTTAGGAGTCAATTATATGATATCAAACATATAAGGTTTTGTAAAAACACTTAAGAACTTAAGAGTTAAAAATATTTGAGAAATATTAGGATTCACTAAGTAATTAAAAACTTAGAATATTTGGCATATTCTAGGTCTAGAGTTGAAGTGTCAGATAGGAATTAAAATAGATGGAAATTCTAAGCCCTTGGTTGCTATTCTTGAGCAGATGTCTGAAAATGGAGCGTGAATGTTGGTGGGTCCCGCAATGCAACTCAGGGCACTAATGCGGAAGATGGTGGAGTTTCGTAGTACACTTTGAGATATGGCACTACTGATTAATCAAGCAATTAACACCCAAGCATTAGGACTACGGACAGCGACTCTCCCTACGACTAGATATCACTCGCACCCTCATGATAGAGAGCAGCAACTTATAAGGAATTTCATGGATTTGAGGGTCCTAGAATTCGTTGGACTACCTAACCCTATGCTTGACAAGGATTGGATTGACAGCATTGAGAAAGCTTTCGAAGTCACTAGATGCCAGGCAAAGGATAGGGTCCACTTAACCCTAAGTAGCTTTGTAGACGAGGCTGATCATTGGTGGAGAATGGTCAAGTGTGAGCTTAACATCATAGCAAAGGAGATCACTTGGGAGGAGTTGGTGCGATGCTTCAACAACAAGTTCTTCCCATCTTGTATTTGGGAGAGCAAGGAGGAGGAGTTTTGTCTCTCACGCAAGGGACCATTACAGTAGCTTGGCATGAGGCCTGATTTACAACCCTCTTGCATTTCGCCCTTATCTAGCAGCAAATGAGGAGAGGAAAGCAAGGATCTTCTAAGATGGTTTGGCTAAGGCAATCCAGATACTGCTCGTACAATTCGATTTGGTAGAGTACAGTGCAGTACTATATAGCGTGATATGTTGATTGAGCAGGCTTTGCTCAAGAGAGAACAGCTTCAACATTACTTGTATACCGCCGAAGGCCAGATCCCAGCAGTTTTCTTTGAGCAAGTGTCAAAAGACGGGTAGTCCGAAGGACATATGGTGCTGCTTCTTGTGCCAGTAGACAGGCAATATTGCTCGAGATAGCAAACTGACAGCACCAACATCTACTACTTCCTTGGTTTCTTCCTTCCTGGCACCCCCCCAACAGGTCGAGAAGAGTCACACATATGCTTCAGCTGCAGCAAGCTTGGGCACTTTGTAAGAGGTTCCATGAGTCAAAGCAATCATCAGCACCACAGACTACGCAGCAGAGGCCCCGGGTTAAAGGACAAGCCTATGCAGTGACTGACCAGGAGGCTCGTGACTCTCTCATAGTGGTGCAAGGTATTATTCACATTTCTAATCATCCTGCATGTACTTTATTTGATTATGGTGCGACACATTCTTTTATGTCATCTCATTTCGTGCCACACTTGGAGGCTACTCTGAGGTGACTTCACGCTGGTAGTGCCCACTCCAATTGGTGAAACCGTGAATATTGATGTGGTTTATGCTGATTGTTTTGCTCGAGTGGGTGATTATCATCTATCTGTAGACCTAATCCCTCTTGATATGCTAGGGTTCAGCATCATTCTTGGCATGGACTGGTTGGCTGCATACCACACAAGTATTAACTGTGCTGAGAAGATTGTCCATTTTGTGATGGTTGAGTATTAGCCTTTTGGGTTCCAAGATGTAAATAGCAAGGATACCTTTCCAATGATGTCGTTGCTGCACACCAGACACTTACTTTAGAGTGGTTGCAAAGAATTCCTGGCTCTGGTATCGATAGCAGAGGTGAAGGAATCCAAGATTGAGAACATTTCAATTGTCCCAAAGTTCATCAACTTTTTTCCAAGGAGTTGCTGGGACTTGCACCAGGGCGCGATATCAACTTCTCTATTGCGCTGATCCTAGGAACAACCTCGATTTCTAAGGCTTCTTACCAAGTAGTGCCCGTCAAATTGAAGGAATTGAAAATTCAGCTGCAGGAGCTTCTCAATTTGGGTTTCATTTGGCCTAGAACTTTGCCTTAGGGAGCTCCAGTCCTATTTGTGAAGGGCGGCTCCTTGAAATTTTGTATTAATTACAGAAAGCTAAACAAAGTGATGATCAAGAATAAGTATTTGCTTTCGAGAATTGACGACCTATTTGACCAGTTGTGTGGGGCGCAAGTGTTTTGTTTTTTGAGATTGATTTGCAATCCAGCTGCTATCAGCTAAGGATTAGGGAGACTAATATTGCATAAATGGCATTCAAGTCGAGATATTGCCACAATGAGTTCATTGTGATGCCCTTCGGATTGACCAATGCATTAGTAGCATTCATAAAAATAGTGAATCGGTTATTCAATCCCTTCCTAAGCCGATTTGTAATGGTATGATCGACAATATTCCAGTGTATTCAAAGGATGATACTGAGCACAAGGAACACCTTCGAGCAACGCTTGAGACAGAGGAGCGCATAGCTCTATGGAAAATTCAAGAAGTATGAATTTCAACTCAGCGAATTTGCTTTCCGTGGCCACATTATATATCTAGAGCAAGAGTGTCGGTTGACCTGGCTAAGATTAAGATCGTCACTAATTGGAAAAGACCTTCACAATTAGAGGTTCGCAGCTTTCTGGGATTAACAAGCTACTACCGGAGATTGGTGAAAAGCTTTTCTACAATTGCTACACCGTTAACAAAGTTTACTCAGAAGGATGCCAAATTTATCTGGATTAACCAATGCAAGGCAAGTTTCTAGGAATTAAAGTGGAGAATGACTTCCGCAATTAACCATTCCTGAAAGGTCGGGTGAGTACGAGGCGTATTTTGGCGCATCCTTACAAGATTTGGGTTGTAACCTAATGCAACATGGTAAAGCGATAGCATATGGATCCAAACAATTGAAGGACTATGAGACCTACTTTTTGACTCACGACATTGAATTGGCAGCGATCATGTTTACCCTGAAAATATGACAACACCATTTGTACAGCGAGATGTTCACCATTTTTACAGATCATAGGAACTTCAAGTACTTATTCTCTCAGAGTGAGCTCAACATGCACTAGCAAAGGTGGATGGACCTCCTAAAGAACTACAATTGCAACATCCAGTACAAGCCTAAGAAGGCCAATGTAAAAGCAGATGCGTCGAGCAAGAAGTCAACTGGACTTGTAACTCGATGATGCGCGAGTGGAGGATGTTGGAAGAGGTCAAGGATTGTCAGTTGCAGCTTCATTCGAAGGACTCCCAAGCGACAGTATCATTTCTTTAGGTGCAGGCCATGCTTATCAATCAGATCAGGGAGACGCAACGGGAGGGCCTTCTATTTACGTTGATCATTAGGGACTTAGCAAGCCAGTCCCAAGTAGGGTTTTGTCTCAGCAACTACAGCATCCTAAGATACCACGATTGGTTGTGCATATTGGATGCCAATGTAGAACTAGGTTGATTCTTAGAAAATAAAAATATTGTGGAGGAAAAAAAAATCAGAAGCACATTTCTAGAAAAGAACTGCTCTGATAGCATTTGTAATGATTCTTCCAATAAATATATCACATTGGCAAATTAATACGGAGAGAATAAGACTTTAGAAGAGAATTAGAGAAGATACTGAGAGAGAGATCTAGATAGAGAGAGAAGAGAAAATTGGTAGGAAGAGAAGAAATGCTCGGTGCAATCAAGTCATCCAATTGTCATTTTATCCATGTCATTTACAAGGCATCCATGAATCTACTTACAGTACTACTTCCTTTTCTTTACTTTCTTGTATTTTACATCCACAATCTAAACTAACCACTAACAAGCAAACTAATTGATAACTAATACCTTGGCTGGCCCACTAATGTGATTCATGACAATATTGTGCACTCATATTTGAATTAATTAAACGGAGGTTGATGCATGAGATTACACATAGTACAGCAAAAAGGGCAGAAAGGAATATCCGGATGAATGACTGTTGTCAGATGTGCAAGAAGTGTGAGATATTGATGCATGAGATTCTGCTTCTGGACTGTCAGCAAGCACGTGAAACCTTGCAGCGATCAGGACTTAATCTGATCATAAGAGAAATTGCTGATATGGATATTGTAGATTGGTTTGCACATATTTTTATGAGAGTGAACAACCATGACAGAGCCATCTTAATGCGTATCGATCTTCTGTCCGGTATAAAAAGGACAAAAATACGATATTTCAAAATAGGGAGAGAGGTCACCAGAGATGGTTGTCACAGGCACATTGCGATGATCTTGCAGTAATGCTATAGGCTTATAGCCCATTGTCTAGGTCAGTATGTGATCTTGTGTGAGCAAGGCAGTCTGGACATGCACCCCTCAGATATTTGAGGATGCATTGTGCCAAGATTCTCTGCATAATTAGTAGAATAACTTCATCATCATTTATCAGAAAAAAAAAGTCAGGGAGGAGCATTCCCTTGGCGCATTTGATCTCAAAATCTAAATGAGATTGAAGAAAAGTAGCAGTGAAGCAGCTAACTGATGGCAGCAATGATGATGAACACCATTGAGAAGTATTTGACTATCTAAGACTCAGTTACAAAGAACTATATCACAAACCACTGCTCATACATAAGCAAATGTGAAGTGATAAGCATATTAGGCCTTCAAGAAAATTAAGGAATTCTCTTATCCAGTGAAGTAGAAATGGAGAAAGTAACCTGTTCACCCAACTAACCTTGGAGAGACGCTCTGGGTTAGGAAATCTTAGGTTTTGTGCCTGAAGCATCTGTCTTTGAGTCATTAGCATGTTCTTCTCTTTCAATAGAACATACCAAAGCTTGTTAAGGTCATCCCAAGACTTAAGTCGCAGTTCGGGCGCCTTCCAACTTCTCCCTAAAAGAGATATTAGATCAGAACTAAATAATGTGGAACAGAAAGTAGAGAAATTTTGCACCTTCAGATAAGATAACAATTCTACCACATAAGTGCAACATGATTTACATTTGTGAGAGTAACAAGAAGCACAGATGCCATATAACTTCACCTTTTACAGATTATACAGGACATCAATAATATTAGAGACTCGATCATTGCCATGGATGATTCTTTGATACTAACATCAAAATTCCCTATTTTAGTCCGTCCCAGCTTTTCTTCAATTTTGTAGGCTGATTCACTAATTAGATACATGGTAATTAATGAGAAGCAGCAGAAAAACCATAAAACAGGAAATTCTTTGCATTGAAATTTAGAAGATTAAGCTACAAGAAATGTAACTCTTATCCCCTCAGCTCAATCCGTACGTTCTCAAGCCAAGTGGAGTCTTCGTCCTCATCTTACCATAGCATGATGATTACAAGAATTGGAAGCAATGTAATTCATCTACTATAAAAGGCGTTGGAATTTCGAAGCAATTTTGTAAAGCGTCAAGAAAGTATTGCACCAGAACCAGGGCTATGATAGAGCAGTCAAGCATTGAATGAACTCCAGCATCAACTCTATTATTTCCAAAGCTAGAATAGGAAGAATCCAAATACTGGCAAAAGATCAACACAGCAAAGTAAATTACAAAACAAACATGACGAGGAATTGACTCCCTCCTGTCAGAAAAACAAAATATTTAAAATGTAAAATTTACTATATATATAATCAGCAATCTGAATTAGTGGTAATCAAAACCAGATCTGGGCACTCAAAGCTCAACAAACGCATCAAGATGGGCTGGAAATCACCACCAAGCCTATGCCTTCAAAAACCAGGTTGAGCTTCCCATATAGCCTGATGATTTCAAAATTCAACCTTTTTTGCTTGAAAATGTTTTGTTTCTAAGAGAAAAGTCATATCAACCATGTCCTCCACAATTAAATTAGAATATCATACTACACAGCATAAATATACAATATCCAAGACCTGCCTATTAATAACGCACACTTGTAAATGAAGAGTTGAGATCCTGCATAAAACAGGTAAATCCTCACCTAACTTGCCATATTTCATCTCTAGCATTGGTAATGTCTTGAGAGAAGATCTTAGATCTATGGTAAAGATTTTCAGACCCTACCCTTCACCAAGCCTAGTAGCAGGCAGGCTAAAGTGCAAGATATGGCTGTTGAAGCCACATTCAAAAGACAGAAGAACGTTTACAAGCCCAGTCCTTTCTTAACTACCAACAAAATAAGAAAACCTACTCCACTTCAAGCCTTCTCATAACCACTTTACTAGAAACTTTATATAAGATCACTCACATTGAACTGTCTTTCTAAAATATCTAAATTAAATTGTCTATACTATTGTTCTAAATTTAAACATTTATTACAGTTTATGTGACATATCAATCTGTATATACTAACCATCCATACCAATTAATAATATTTTTAGTTGATTTTAAAAATAGTTCAATATATATTTTGTTAACCTACCCCTCTACGATCGAATTATATTTGTTATATCATCCAACCACATTTTTAAAAAATATATTTAAAAAAAAAAAATTTTTTTTTTTTGGGGTGAGGAGGATGTAAATTGAAGTTGAGATGAGCAACAGCAATTGCAAAAAGAATGGTGAGCTTCAAAAAGAAGAGGAGAAAAAGGGAGCGCGAAGAGAAGGTGTGAGCAAGAGGAGAAAAGAAGAGATGAGAGAGAAGAAATCTAACGTCGTCAAGGATGAATAGACACCTAAATTTAGAGTGTCCAAATTAAGCCCTTCTAATCAAAATTTCTTTTAGATAGCCTAAAAAAATTTAGACGGTCTAATGTGATATCTTTTTTTTTAGTTTGGGTGCCTAAATTTTAATATAGACACTCATTTAGATGAACGGATGTGAGTGCTATTAAGAATTTTATTTCAAGAACCAAGTCAAAAAATCACCCCAAGATGTTCCATAAAACTTCTTATTCTAAAAAGTAGAAAGTGATCTGCTTCATATGCCATGAAATTTACCCCTAACCACCAAAGAAAGGGTAGACAACTACATAATTCGACCTTACAAGAAGAGAGAACTGCGAATGATCAAACTCTTACAAACTAGGAGTAGATGACACAAGAAGAAGAGGCAGAGTAGTGGGCCTCTGTCAATATCGTTTGTTGTAGTACAGCTCAAAATTCTATCAAGATTACAGATTCTGCTGGAAAAAGAATCTGAGTATCTTTGTTAATAATGCAAGTATCAACAGTTCCATGCATGCAATGATTGTGCCAGAAGTCAATCTAAGCTGGTTGAAACCATGCCAGCAGCACCATTTGTCCAAACTTTGAAAGGTCCATACAAGGGCATGATTTCAATGCAGATATGAGTGTGTTGCATCTTAGAGGCTGTGACATAGGAGCTGAGTGGATGACCACTTACAGTGATATTCCACTTGATCTAGGAAGCTTAAACCATCTTTGGAAAAAGATGGCAAAAAAGATTGATCAACAAGAAATCAAAGATAAGGCTGCTTTAAGATGTATGAATTCAGAAGTGGTATGTGATGCATCCAACAGATAATGGGGCATTTCTACTCTGTTTCTACCATAATTGGCTAAACAGACAATACAGTAAGCACTGACCCTCTTCTCCCAAACTTTTAGTTGCCTACGAAGACATTTTTGCTAAATCAAACACTCTACCTTACTGACCAGGTTCAATGTACCGCATGCATTGCCCAGTACATGCTGCCGCTACATAGTAAAGCATCAACTTAATAAGTTATTATAATTAATGACCACAAATGTTGCCATTACATAAGAATCAGATAAAAGCTGCAAGTAATTGTCAGGAAACATAGCAAGTGATTAATAGCAAACCATAAGTAATTAGAAAAGCAATGGATGAGAATTGAGCTTAGGATTAGCTTGTATGGCTACAAATAAGCTTTAAGTTCTACGCCATCAGGTGTGTATTGTGATGAAGTGCAATGAAATCACATTGATGCTTAGTTGAATGCCCGGATCAGTGAAAGTTCCTCTTATTTCCCTTCCATTTTTTGTGTTTTACATTTATCACTCCATTCATTAAGGAAAAAGAATCACTCACGGTAGGGGGGATTGTAATGTTCTTGCATACTGTCAGTAAAGTCATGCCACCTTGCACATTATGGCATCATGTAAATGGACTGAGTATGTTGATATAACTGTTTAGCCAAAATGGCACCAAACTGTAGTTGCAGGTTGTTAGTAGTTAATAGTTTAATTACAAAGATTGAATTGCCGAGATTGGAGCATATAAATAGGCTAGAATTTCTGTTGGAACCTTCTTCAGCTGCTAGGTGTCAAAATCCAACCAAGCAAGAATGATTTTCCGGTAAGTTTTCCTGCATTCCTAAACTTCCATATGAATTATGGAAAATTTATACAAAAATTTAGGCTTGCAGAAAAATTAGATGCCCAACTTTAAAAGTTAGGATATCTAAGTATACTCCTAGAAATACCATAAATGACTAATTTAGAATATAGGTGGAACATACTGTTCAAGCTCTCCCATCTTCACCACCCCTAGGGATGTCATAGTGCATTGAGGCGCTATGCATCACCTAAGCAAGCTACCCTGTAATGGGGGACAGGCTCTCAAAATGTCATGATGATGACTCAGAGTCTCTATGAGGGTGGATGCGGAGTGGATATTATCTAGCAAGGGCTGACAGGATCAGTGGTTCTAATATTGTTTAAAATGGAGGTTTAAACCCTCGATTACATTCAAGAAGGGTTTCTGTATGTCACACAAGGGGATGACTATCCCAAGTGAGAAACAAGCCGAGAATCTCAAGCTAATTAAATGCTCACGACACTAGAAGCACAGAAGGGGGCAAAACCATGTTACTTGAAATTAATTTCATAGTTGCTAAGCATAACGCTTGTCAAGACCCAAGGGTTAATGTATGCGGGTATACTTGGGTAACTAAGATACGTTACAGAGCTTGTTACTTTCACAAGTGTTGTAACCACTATTGAACATAAGGTTATGCCCGAGTGTCGAGGACAATGTGTCACGGGCACAAGTGGCGTATACTGGCACACTAGAGAGCTCTCAATGATGGGTTAGAACACGAGTGCTCCATGTAATGAGGTAATTCACAATACATGACCAAGTGCCAAGTAAGCCATAAGAAACTATCTATAAGGCTAGTGTTAGCTTGATGGTAAGCCAAACAACAGAAAGCAATCGATACACTGCTAGCTACTTGATTAAGAAGAACGGGAGCCTCAAAGCTATTGTAGATTTATTTAATTTTGCATTTATTACTACATTATCCATTTTCATATACTTAGTTATCGTTGGTAAACCTGTGTCATCGTTGGTCAACCTGAGTTTGGTGGTCCCGGATTAGGTATTCCTGATTATTAGGTTCATGTAGAAGGTTTTGTTTTAATTTATACATTGATTAAATAATGGTGTCTAGGCTAAGACGTATACTTAAGGGAAATAATTCAAATTCTAATATGACAACTAATTTAAGAGAGTCATTAGTAATACCAAGTAATCAAAATTATTCAATATGAACAATCCCTACTCAACAAGTAAAAGAAATTTACAAAAAAGGTATTTTTTTTTATTTTAAAATAGCCTTAGCTACCAAAGATCATGACCAAACCATTTCTATAAAGAATGAATGTAAAGAAATTAGATTATTATCAACATTATCTATAGATAAATTCAAACATAAAGGAAATAATTACATTCATCATAGAATAATTCAAACAGCAATTAAACCATTGATCAAGTTAGGAATAGATACTCCAGTACTATTATGCCTTGGAGACCAAACATTACTAAAATATAAAGACTCAATCTTAGCTATAATTTAGTCTAACTAATGCAATAATCCTATTTATTTCAACTGTACTCCAAATTTCACAGTAGATTTGAAGGATCCTACTATCTTAAATACATTAATATTAAATATACATCTTCCTAGATTAGCACAACAGGAAGATAGAAGAGGTTTCTTTATTCTATATAGGATTTATTTTAAACTATTAACTACTACATTTTAAGAAGGGGGTGCCTAAAATAATACCTTGTTGAAGGTATCTTACTAGGACGAAAGTAGATTGGAAGCAGTGCCCTTGATTACATCATGCTACATTTGTTAGTTTAATTCAAAATCAATATGACAAATAATTAAAGAGAAGCAGAAGTATACCAGAGAGATGAATAAAACTTCGAACTTTTATTGATAACAAAATGTTTACAATTGATACAAGAGAAATTAAGAGCACGGATACAAGAGGTTGTAAGTAAGTGGGCTAAAGGTTTTCTAAAATTGGCGATGTCAACACACTGATTGGCTAGTTGGTTTGCTTGAATACTGGATTGTTGGTGCCGATCCAAAAAAAAAGAGAGACTTGGGCGGTATGGATCTTCTAGTTTGGATGACCGGTTTGGCTGAACCGGTCAGAAAGGCACTTTTGGTTTGGGAGGCCAATTTGGCTGTAGGGGAGGGAGGTCACTACAGGCATTTATTGTACCTGGTTGGCAGAGAAGGATGGAACGGTTTGGTAAGAGGATGGAATGCTTAGCCGATCTGGATTAGTAGTTCTGGGCAGTTTGGTCTGTGTTTGGCAGAGATGGATGGAAGTGGGCAGGGCTATGCTATTGCCCGGTATGGTCTGCAGGAATGGAATTCGCATTCCGGAAAACAGCTGTGGGTCAGTTTGCTTCTTTCATGGTATGGTTTTGTATGCCGGTTTGGATTTAGCTGCCGTTCTTGTTTGCCCGGTATGGTTTATGCTTTGTATAGGTAAGAATATTCTGGGTTGGCATGTCACCCGGTATGCCACAATATGCAACAAAATGCCGGAATGGCTCTTTGTGATGGATGGGCTGTTTTGCCGGGATGGATTAGTTATGCCGGGATGAGTTTGCCGGGATGGTGAATGGATCTTTGGGCCGGTATGGGGATTTGCCCGGTTTGCAGCAAATTCCCGGAATGGCCTTTGCCCGATTTTCAGCGTTTTGTAATAAAATGACGGGATAGCATTTTGCCCGATATGCAACATAATGCAGCAAAATGCCAGAATGGCATTTTGACTGATACGGAAGGAATGGATTTCCCAGTTGGATGGCAGATCGCCCAGTATGCAACAAAATGCAGCATAATGCCGAAATGGAGCTGGGTCTGATATGCAAATATGCTGGGATGCGCTTGTGCATGATTTGGGGCAAATTGGTGGTTTGGGTGAAATAACTAGAATGCTCACTTTGCCAGGTTTGATTTTGGCTTCCGGCTGGTGTGCTTTATCCATGGATGATATGCTGGATTATGTCCCTTTGCCGGGATGGGCACTTTTGGTGGGTCTCATTGCCCGGTATGAAATGTTATGCCGTTTCGTTTTATTTTTGATGCATCACTGTATGCGTAGCTTGGTTTGTTTACTTATATAAAAGTGTTGCTCGGAGGATGCCCTAACATCTATATTCTACCTCCAAGTCGGCAAAACACTTTGAGAGAACACATAGGTTTCTATATATTTTTTCTTTCATTTTAATGCAATTTACTTAAAAAAAAAAAAAAAATTGGCGATGTCAGTTGCAGAAGCTTGAGTCTCCTTTTATAATGTCGTTCAATTGATCTGGTCTGTTGCTTCTTCAATAATCTGATCCATCCATTTATTAGGTGGGTGGGTGAGTAGTTGGGTAAGTTGGCTTCCCATGACAATCCTAAGCCCACGTGACTATCCTCCTACCAGCCTATCTGTCAACCTTGGAATCAAAATCTGCTTTTACTGTTGATAGTCAAAAGTTGGTATTGGCAGAATCAGCTTTGCACTGTTGGAATTAGCAAAATCAGCTTTATACTGTTGATATCTACTGTTGAAAAGTTGATGCCATTTCTATTGCAAAAAAATTTTCCATTGCACAAGTTGATGTCGTTTTTGGGTTTTTTGTTTTTTTTTTTTTTAGTATAGTGCTCAAAAGTCAAAAGGATACTAAGCAAACAGACTGCCATCTGGATCCGAGTCCACTGGGCTAAGTGGGCATGACAGCGGTTTAGTAGATGAGCTAGAATTATCATCATCAATGATGTCGGTCCACTTCTTCATGGTTGACTTCATTTAGGCTAGGAACTCTCCAAGTTGGGTCTTTTGGGCCTTCCTGGACGACCTCTTTGAAGAGATAGATGGGGTACTTGAAGCAATCTCTTGGGGGTGCTGGCAGAGCTGTTGATTGGGTAGCTAATGTAGGGGGAACTGCAGCAGCTAGCATAGCCGACATTGATAGAGGAGGTAGAGCGCGTGAAACCTCTTTGAGTGTCTACTTGACGGCTTTGAGTTATTGGAAATAGGATTGAATAAGTGTTGGAGCAATCCAGGAATGGTCAAATTTATCCCACCATTTGATCCAAAATTCTCAAACAATTGATAATGGATCCCTTGGAATGTTGCTGGCAAGTGAAAGCCCATTCCATAATTCATGGAATTTCATAGTCAATATTGAAAGAAATTTTTTTGTGAAAAGGGAACAAATCAGTATATAATTTTTCATAATAAAGGCAAGTTTCTTAAATATTAGGTGGATATATGGTAGGAATAGAACCTAAATAAAGCCACCATTCCGTAAACCAATGGGGTAATTGTTTTGAATACGATTTGTCAAATCAGATAAACCAAGAATGGCTATATAATCTAAGATAAAATACATTATACCATGCACCTTTGTAAGCTTGATAATTGTAGTACATAGGTTGATAGTACACTGAAAATGGTTAGTGTCCCAGGCATTGAGAGCAATTTCCTAGGGTTGTTTAACTCATGATTTTGCAAATTAAATAAACAATTGAGTTATCTTGTGGGTTCCAGTGGTATTTAAGTTCAATAGAGCCGAAATCTATCAGGATAAGTTCATAGTTCTGTTGAGTCTTCAAAATATCAGCAGTGTTAAATAGGCAGTTATTATAAAACATTCTGCTGGTAATTGCCAACATATCCTTGAGTAGTAATTACTGGAGTAGGGCAGTCATGGCTATATGTAGTTTTAAGGGTTTAGTTACAAAATCGGTAGAGGTTTCGGTAGGTTTGGAAGAGGAAGATGATTCTAATTGGACAACATCTTTGAAGGTGAGTCGTGGATAGTCATTGAGTGTGGAAAACGAATTGGATACAGGAAGTTTTTGTGGTTTAGGCATGGCAAAGTCTTTGGCTAATTATTTTGCTGGGATAAAAGGAGGTTGCATAGTTTTGGCTTTGTGTGAGGTGGCCTTAGGTAGAATGATGTCCTTGTAAATATTCCCTTGCTAAGAAGTCAAGTAAAGAGTTTGAGGATCATTCAATAAATTCAATATTAAAGTCAAAAATAGATAAAATCGCCTGCCATTTGGCAAAATTTTTCTTGGAAACTAAGTTTTTTCACATCCTTTTGTAAAACGTCGTTGGCTGCTTTGCAATTTATACGTAAAAGGAATTTTTTGTTGTATAAATCATCTTGAAATTTAGATATACATAAACAATAGATAAGATTTCCTTTTTGATGATTGAATAATTTTTCTATGGTCCAAGCCACAATCCTAAATGAAAGAGTATGATTTGTGTATGTGTGCTTGATCCTAATTTTTAGTTAAGGATGCCTCCATATCCTATATTGGAAGCATCAGTTTCAACTACACAGGATGCATTTGATTGAGGTATGCCAAGACAAGGTAGATTTTGAACTTGTTTTTTCAGACTCTTGACTTATTCTGGTATGTTCCTTCGTCCATGATGGATAATTCTTTTGAGCCTTTGATATAAAGGTCCACAGATTTGCCTAAATTTGGGAATGAAATCAGATATATAATTAAGACGTCCTAAAAATCTTTGTAACTAATTTTTGTCCTTCATTTCATTCAAAAATTTGGTAGCAAATTCTATGGATCTTTGAATTGGTATAATAGTATGTTGATAAATATTGAAACCTAAAAATCTGACTCTAGTTTGAAATAATTTTATTTTGGGTCACAAAACAACTAATCCATTTTGTTTAATAATGTTTGAAAACTGGTCTAAGTGTTTAAAATGCTGGTCTATTGTTTTAGAAAATATTAAAACATCATCAATATATACTATTATAAATTGTGTATAGGGGTTGAATATTTGGTTCATAATATTTTGAAATTCAAATGGTGCATTCTTGAGTGCAAAAAGCATTACATTCCATTCATAATGTCCAAATGGACCTACGAATGCTATCTTATATCTATCTTGATCTTTGATCTGTATCTGAAAAAACAAATTTCATATCAAATTTTAAAAAATATTTGCATTATAAAATCAATTGATTAGGCCTCGTTTATTAGGTATTAGATATCTAATCCATTGGCGAGTTTTGTTAAGTGGTTTATAATTAATGACTAATCTTGGAACAGTTCCATGATGATTTTGAAGGTCTAATTAAGTTTTTGCTTAATAAGTTTTGAATTTCTTTTTTATAGTATTCTAATAATTCTTCATTCATCTATATAAGTCTGGCTTTAGTTGGGATTTGAGATTCATGGAAATCTTTTTCATAGGTTAATTATACCTGGTATTGTTTACGATCATAGAAGGCATTGGGAAGGTTTGAGCATACTTCATTTTCAAATGTTTGTTGTAATTTTTTAATTTTTATTTATATTAAGGGGTTTGTTAATTGTTGTTCTATGTTTGCTATTTGTATTTCTTGTAAATATTGTATTTGTTTCTCTTTTTTGGTTATAGCATTAATTTGTCTATATATTGATGTCACTTGTAATTCTTGAATTTCTCTGTCTTACATGATGTATAGAAGAGAAAAGAATAGTGTTGCCTAAGATTTGAGTGGAAATACCATCAACAAAGGCAATACACGGATAAATTTGTGTAAAGAAGGGAGTGCCTAAAATAAAATCTTGTTAAAGGTCTCTTCCTAGGATGATCCTAGGATGAAAGTAGATTGGATGTAGTGCCCTTGATTATAGATTGTCACATTCATTAGTTAATAATTAATATTTAATCTGGATCCACTTGCTGTACGCAATTTTTTAATAGTTTTTTTTATAACATTTAGCAAGTATTAAGCCTTCTAGTATACAATTTTGATTAGCACCTATGTCTAATAATGCTATTAATTTGAGATGAAATTCATTATTTATTACTAAAATAATTTGGCAGTATCATTTTTAAAAATTTATTTTTTTTATCAATTGGAGATATTGTTCTTCACTTTGGCTCTCTTGGTTTACAGGTTGACTGGGTTGAGGTGGTACCATTGTTTCTGGTGTATTAATTTTTTATTCAAGTAGTAACAGTCTTGTATCTAATTATAATTCATTAATTTTTTGTTCTTGCAATTGGTTTCTTAAATACTTAATTACAGCTTTTAATAGCATAATTTCATTTTATAAATCTCCAATAGTGACTTGTTGGAATAATGATTGAGATGGATATTTTTCTTGCTAAGCAAAATGGTTTAGGATTCTCATATTTTTATTTCTAGGTTAATATATCTTTTAATTACAAATAATATTGCTGTTTAATTTCTGGATCATCTATTTTGTCTATAATGTCTAAAAGAAATTATTTTTCATCTTTTGTTCATAACTTATTTATTTGTAATTTACAACCATATAAGTGTTGTAATTCAGTTATTTCTTCTTCTTTGTTAGACTCATGATAAAAGGAGGAATTACTTGATATATTTTTGATATTTTCTGAGTTTTCCAAAATTCAATATAAAATTGAAAAACTGTAAATTCCACTTTTTATTTTTTATTGGAAAACAGACAAATTTGAAGACATTTTTCTAAATTTTCTGTTTTTCTAAAAAATTTTTAAAAAACAGCCCCAATTTTTCATTTACTGAATAGGCCATAAAGCTTTCTTTTTCCAATTGGTTACACGACTTCTGTGTAATTTAATAGAAAAGATTTCCAACAATGACTGCCCTTCGTTGGACATTCATGAAAAAAGGAAAGACTGATACCATAAACAACAGGCTTTTCATCATCTGGACTTCTGTCTGCCTCAAAGAACTGCACAAGTGGGTTATGTGTAGTCCCAGATGTTGAAAAGGCAGCTGCAGATGCAGGAGAAGTTTCTATTCTAACTGCTGTGAACAATGTTCTCTTCAAAACTCTTGCCAGATGCATGTTGCTGCAAAAAGAGTGGAAACATTTCCCTCAGCTTTTATAACAAATGATAACAAACGCGTACTATACACAAGCCATATCCGTATTCAATGCTTTTCTCACTCTGGTCACTTTCCTCCCTTTCTGATCTATGCAATAGAGCAATCATGCACATACCAAAGCATCTAGAAATAGAATCAGGCAGTTCAATATATTACTCATAACATATCACGGTGATAAATGACAGTGAAACACGACCAAAACATAATTAGATAAATTGAAGCCTATTTACAAAGATCAACAAACTCAGCTGGATGTTTTCTTTAAAAAGTAAAATCAATCCTCATCAGTTAGGCTTATTTTGGTTGGAGAAAATTTATTTTCAGGGAAAATATCCCCAATTTCATTTGTTAGATAATATACAAAAGAGTGTAAAATTTCATTTTTTTTATTTTAATTCAGAAAGCATTTGATTACCCACCGCCAGTGCTATTACTATCACTGTCTTGCTCATCATTCCCACTCCGCCACCACCACTACTAACATCACTCCACCACCAACATTTCTTGGTCAACCAGAGTACTCAAACTTGAGCAGCATTTTCTGGTATAAAATACTTTCTTTCCAACAAACAGAGTCTAAATTTACAAAGTACATAGATAAGCAAACAGCTACATAGTTGAGTCCTTGCTGCTGGCCTATATGTTGTAATACCCATTGGTTTGGAGAAGCTGAATTTTTGGGGGATAAACAATAAAACACTAAATTTTCATTTACCATAAAGGACAACAGCACACAACTTGACTAAGATTTCTAAACAGATCAACAGTATGCAACAGGACATTCTCTAGCAACAATTGTATTCTTCCTCCAAAGCTCTTGGCTCAACAAAACTATGAGATGCACAACTTCTAAACCATTCATCTTACATCTAGTGAAAACTAAACCAAGAGTACCCAATACCACCCCCACAATCTCCAAATCCCAGCCATTACATTTCTATCATCCAGGCACCAAGCCTCCACACATCACTAACCTTCAGCTAATTGCCTCTTAATACAAGCAAATTCGGGCAATCACAAAATCTGCTACAGTTACCACAATCCCTCTTGCTCTCAGGAACCACAATCCAGATCATAACTACAGGATGAGATACTTCTATGTTTTGGTCCACGGTTATTACATATTACCACTAACTAGAACATACACTCTTCCATGTGACACTGAACCAAACATCGTACCTAAGAGGAACTTTTTTTAAGCACTCAACCTCATTTTGCATTGATCACGATATAGACTACGCATGCCACATGTCAGATTAAGATAGGTAATATCTATGACAATATGCAAGTCACATGTCACATTAATAGGGAATTTTTACGACTCCTGCAAGGGGATAAAACACTCGTTCAGGCAAAACATCAAACACCTACCAGACCATAAAATAAACTTCTCCAAAACCACAAAAATGATACAAACATAATCAAAAATTTTCAGCCTAAATCTCATATACACAGACCCAGGAGATGTTATTAAGAAAACAACGTCAACAAATTATAGTTTTAAGCGTATCGAACCAAAATGTCAAGATCAAGAACCGGAATTTGGGGGACAAATTAAGACTCGAATTGGCCCTTTACAGAGAACCCAGTAACTTGGCGAGCAAATCAAACCAAATTATAGACATTTCCGTCTTCCTGACCCTTAGGTCTGACCTTATGATATATACCTTCCTAATGCATACCATTATCTAAGGTACAGTGGTTTATAAAACGTTTTGAGATAGACAAATTGACTAACTTGGTCAGAAAATCGTCTGCGTAGATCTGCCACAGGAAAGGTTTGCGCCAGAGATACGAGAGGGTTACCGCGCTTTCTGCAGCGTCTTTTACAGAATTCGAAGGAAGAGGAGAGTCGATGGAAGGGACGAAACAAAATCAAAATAAGTCGTCCGGCCGGCCCGGTTTTGTCGATCGGATATTTTAAAAGAATTAGTCAATTTATATGATTAGATCCCATTAAATTTGTCGAGACATATAATTATGGGTGATACAAATAGATATATATTCGGTTCAGTACAACCTGATTATAATTTCTTTAAAATATAATTCACATAAATGCCGAGATAAAAAAAATTTTCATTTTAATGAG
>JAODPA010118473.1:0-38300 GCA_025585075.1 Nepenthes mirabilis | reverse complement strand
AAAAAAAAAAAAAAGAAAAGAAAAGAAAAGAGAAAGGGCACCAAAGTCACTATCAACATTTTGTTTTTAAGAACCTCCTCTTTGGTGGACAATGCAAGTCTAAGCTGGCAACCAGAATTTAAGACTGTTCTATTTTTTTTTTTTAATATTTTGTGTATTTTTTGTGTTGTTTATAGTAGAGTGTTTCTCTATGCCGTTATTTATGTAATACTGGAGAATTTTACTAAGAAATAGTTGATTTTAAGTAGCATATTGTTTGCTCATTTACCTGGATGATTTTGTGTGTCAGATTCTCTGTATCAAATGGAGTCCATAATTATGGGCTTCGTATTCTTATTAATCATGGTTTGATTATTAAGTTCTTGATTACAGATAGAATATTGGATGCTCATCTCTCAATCTTCTTTTTCTCCTTTGCTTTTAATCCCTTTCTCAATTCTTACTGAAATTTGGTTGTATTGTGAACATGCTTTTTGGCAGCTTTTGCAAGAAGCTGCTATTGTTTTTTCACAAAATTGTTGACTGTTGTTTGAGAACCCATCTTTTTCTGGATCTTGGCAGAAGTTGCTTTTGCCAAAAATTGGAAGTTGTGGGGTGAGCTTCTCAAAGCTGTTCTATTATAAGAGACAATCTTGCTAAAGAAGTCCAAAACTGTCTTCCCAAACTCAATTCTTGCTCATAGCAAATCTACAACATAACTTCAACAAATACTTTCAAGCTTCTTGGCATTGCCACAATATGTCTTGCTGCAGCTCTAGCACAACCACAATATAACGACAATTTTCTGAATACAACCTTTGTCCAATTACTCATATTAATCTCTCTTTTATATTCTAACTGGGTTCTGTATATCACTCTTGCTCTCTCTACTCTTACTTGAGTGATACTTGACAAGTTTCAGTTTTGTATGTTTGTTATGCGATCATAAGTAAGCAGTTGAGAAATTGAGGATATTTATCATATCTGGATGTTTCAACCATCAAAGCATGATACTTTGTTCTGCTGTATACATTGTTCTAGGAATATTTGTTTTGATAACTCCATTCTGACTTGCAGACTTATTGTCATATTGCAAGACAAGATATTTATTTATGAGATAGACAGTCTTGCTATATTAAGCACAATTGATACTGTTCCAAATCCAAAAGGTGAGGTTGGAAAATTTTTTTGGTATTTATGCAATTCATGCACACTTGCTTAAATGTTTACATTCTTGAGAAATGGTATTCATTCAGCATGCTTGCTGTGAATGGTGTATGATTGGGAGTACCATAGACAAGTTATTTCTGCATCAGACCTTTCAAGAATTGAAGAATATTAGTCCTTGCTCTTGCCTTCATGTTTGATTTTTTTCTGTGCCTTCTGTATTCGATGAATAAAGCAAAGCATAAAGTTCAACTGTCTTATTGTCACATTGTTTACTGTGGGTGTGGCTGCAAATTTGTTGGAGTATGCCAATTCATTCCAGTTTATTTTTGGATAGAAAAGGATGCTTTATGAAGAAAGAGCTATACGTGTTGAAAGAGCACTAGATATCCTCTATTGAAAGAAAACAGGTTTAAGGATCACTAACCTAGGATTCCTCTTTTCTAGGTCCGTCCATCATAATATCTCAAGCTTTTCGAATTATCCAACTTAGCTGCCAAATTTTCTTTTATATTTATTCACAGATTAAGAATCTTATTTCTTGACTGGCAGGAACAACCAACTTCAGACCTTTCTCTTGAGCATGGTCATCTTTATAGTCTACTGTTTTCACTATGAACCTCCTGGATCAGAATCTCCTGGAGTTGTAATAATCTGTCACCCTAGTTACCCTCAAATTGCTACCATGCATCCTGTATCCAGAACTCTCTTAAATTTATGAACCCTTGATCATCAATCTTTAGTTCTATAACATGTGCAGCTCCACCTAGAAAAAGTCTGTATCATCCTATGTTGCTTTCTTTATTCATTTACTAATAGATATTTATTGTATAAAAGCATGCTCTCCTTTTGCCTACTCTCTTCAGACTTGTCATCCTACTACTACGCTTATGGTTCTCCTTTGCTTCCCTGGAAGAAGTGCGACTTCCTGCAATGGGTTGTATCAACAATTGTAGAGCATTCATCATTCTTCCTTTCAAGGGCCTGGGGAACAGGACTAACCAATTGATTTTTGGTTCTAATGATCTTTGCATCTCAACACCTGATTAATAAAGCTTCATCTAAGAGACAGACTTGAGCCAAGAAACTTTCATCTGACTGCAAATGAATCTTGACTTCAATGCTGCTATGTGCTGTACATGTCCATCTTTGTCTCCATACTTCCAACCTTTGCAAATATGCAACTGATTCACTGCTGAAGACTATAAGAGGGTTGTAGCTGCTGATAATACAAGCTTGATGCTGCTTAGCCATGTTGGGAACCCATGTGTTATGTCCGGATTTCACCACCAGCCTAGTAAAATCACCATGAATAGGACCCTGCTTGTAAGGGAAACCTTCTGCTGAGTTATCAGCCCAGCCCTGTTTCATTGGTCCATTTGAAGCTACAACAGAGTGTTTTATGCTATAAACTCACATTAGCATTACCAAACTTATCCTTCAAACCAATTGATTTCATGGAGATTTGAGGGCGTACTCAAGCCCAGGAAAATTTTGGACCTGAACGAAGGGTGAGGACCATTGTGATGAAGAGGAGCATAATTTGGTTAACAAATAAAGAGACTATCATACTTCCCATCTCCAGAGCTATGTGAAAGAATGAACCTAATGTTTGGTGGAACTACACTAGGTCGAGTATACCTTGTTATTGCATGTGTCTTTTTCTTGAAATAGAAGTGTATACCTGCTAACACAATGCCATGTAAGTTTCTACTGCTAGTAAATCATGATGCTTCTCAAAGAAAAAAGCAATGCCACCTAAGTCATCACATTGTTCTCTTACTTCAAATGCACGGTTTTAGCTAGACCATTGGAATCTGTAGAAAGTAAACTGAAAGACATACACACCCCACACACACAGGCTTATTTTATGATATAATACAAATTACAAAAACTATAATATCCTTACAAAGGCATATATTAGCATATACTAGCATATAACCTAAGTATATCCTAAAAGCATAATTTAACAAAGTATTTTCTAATACTCCCTTTCAAGTTAAATATAGATGCTAGTCATGCTCAACCTGTTATAAATATACGCTACTCGAACTTAGTCATGGATATAAAAATATTTACTAACTGATTTGTAGTCCTGACATAACGAACATTAGGAACAAAATAACAATCTATCTCTATATGCTTTATGCAATTGTGAAATACTAGATTTGATACAATGTGGATAGCTACTTGATTATCATGTTGAAATTGGCCTAAAATTCTTATAAGCAAGCGAATTAAGTAATTGACAAAGTCTCGTCACTTCACTTGTAACATGTCTTAGTGCACGATATTCTGATTTTATATTTAACCTGACTAACACATTTTGTTTCTTACTTGTCAATGACATAAGGTTGCCTCCAATGACAGAATAGCTAGTTGTTTTCTTTTAATCATACGCTAACTCAACCTGTCAGCATTATAAACTCCTCGATCTGATTATGGCCATGATTACTTAAAGTAAACCTTGTCTTGATGTACGGTTGAGATATTTCATAATACGTATTACCACTTTCCATTGGAAACATGAGGTGAAGACAAAAACTGGCCATAAAACTAGTTGAGAAAGTAATATCTGGACGAGTCATGATTTGGTAATTAAGTTTACCAACCAGTCACCTATACCTTTCCATTTTAGTATATATATCATTATCATTTGGAGATAACATATTTCTTAGATTTATGGAAGCATCACATGCCACAAGGTTTTGAATTTGACACACTAGTCTCTCAAAATAAATCTACAATGTAGTCTCTTTACGAAAGAAAGATGCCATGATGACACCTAGTAGTGTCAATGCAAAGAAAATGTTACGAATATCCGAGACTTTTAGTTTGAAGTTGATTTAGAAGAACAATTATAGATTTATAAATCACTTTCAGTAATCATGATATTATCCATATATACAATGAGAAGAATACACTCAACACTAGAATGATAATAGGACAAAGAATGATCTTTGTTATAACGGGAGAGCCCAAACTTAAACACAATTTCACTGAACTTGCTAAACTGCGCTCATGAAGATTGTTTTAAACCATACAAAGACTGCTTTAATCGATAAAAAGAACCATACTCCCTTTGAGCAATAAATCCTAGTGGTTGTTCTAAATAAACCTTCTCCTAAAGATAACCATGGAAGAAAACATTGTTGAGGTTCAATTGACATGAAGATTGATGACTAGTAGCCAAAAAATGAGAAACCTAATAGAACTCAAATTGGCAACAATAGATAATGTATAAGGGTAGTCAACTTCATATGTTTGAGTATGCCCTTTAGTCATTACACAGGTTTTTAATTGAACTAGAGACTTATCCTAATTAGCTTTCATTGTGTAGACCTATTGTACCCGATAGGTTTCTTCCTTATAAGCAAAGAGACTAGATCCCATGTGTGATTATGCTCAAATGTAGCCATTTTGTCCTCCATAATTGCCCACCGTCAAAGATGAGAAATAGTTTTAGATATCAAATCAAGGTATATGGATAGAGTCCAAGGCAAACACAAAAGTGCATTGAGAAGATGAAACACAAATATGTGATAATGTTGCAAACAATGGACACTGAATATAACCATGATAACCCTTCTGCAATATAATTGGAAGGTTTGAATTGGCCTCTTAATTATGACCAATAGAATATATAGACGGAGGAATTGGCTTGATAGGGCCTAGCTTTGAATTTGCTTCAGGAGAGGAATTGAACACCTCACAAGAACCACAAACATAGTTTAAGAGACAAGTGGACAAAGATGCACCTATGGTGAAGGTGCAACAGAAGATGACCACCTCACAAACAATCATATAAACAGAATATCATCATTAGGAGATATATTTGGTGATGGACCTAACACTTGGTTTAAAAGGGTTGAGACTCATGAAATGTGACATAAGTGGATACTGGAAAATTTCTTAACTCTAGAGAAAAACACTGATACCCACTAATGTAAATATCAACAGATATTTACAATATCGATTGATATGTATAGTATTGAAGCTCCCGGTACCAATATTTTTCAATATCTCGATAATATCGTAATATGATTTTGTATAGTCAATATATTGTGATATATCGGTCAATATGTCAGAAGATATGACCCTATTAGTTTACTATTTTTAAAATTTTTTTCATCTAATATATTTGATACCAATGTATATCGTCCAATTGTCCAATATCGATGGCTGCAACGAATACCAATACCATTACCAATATTTTCATTCATATTGATATCCCTTTTAAGTACGACTATACCTAAGAAAAAAATAAGGATTTGTGACCAATCTTATTCACTAGAGGCCAGAGATCATGAACATAACTACTCATGTAAAAAATTTTATGGAAGATGTAATGGCTTTCTAGGACTAAAGCATGCTAAGGAATCTTCCTCTTAAGGACAATTGAGGGAATTTGATTAATAAGGTAACAAGCTGTTGATACTGTCTCTCTTCAAAATATTTTTGGAACTGCCATTTGGAGTAAGAGGGCTCTAGTAACTTTCATTAAATGTATTTTTTTTCCTTTCAACCACTCCATTCGGTTGAGGGGTATTGTGAGAGGATAACTCCTAAAGAATCCCATAATGGGACATGAATGATAAAAGAGGCATGGAAAATATTCATGGGCATTAGTACTTCCAAGATATGGACATATGTAGAAAACCGAGTTCTAATTTCAGCATAGAATGCATAGAAAATAGGATATAGTTTTATCATATATAACTAGGTGACTCACGAATGATCATTATTTAGGGTTACAAAGTAACAAAGTCTTAACTTAGATGAAATAGGACAGGGTTCCCAAACATTTGGGTGAATTAACTCAAAAGAAGCAAATGCACGCTTATTAATGCAAAGGTAATATACTTGCGATGGTGTTTCGCAAACTTACATAATTCCCAAAAAAATTAGTACTAGAATCAAGATTTGGATTTAGTCTTGTCATACTAGAGAGGGAATAATGACCCAACTAACGATGAGTTGGCAAAGGTGTGGTAGTAACACTAGAACAGATAGTGTGAGTTGGTTCTTCTTGCAACCTGTAGAGAATTTTTGACACATAATGGCACATAATAAACCTTTGTCACAAGAACCTGAAATCCATAATGAGTGAGGGAAAGCGTTGCACAAGAATTATACTCTTGAGTGAATTTGCTCATAGATGGCATATTAAATGGAAAATTTGGCAAGTATAGAGCCTTAAAGATGTAATATCGGGGTAAAATAAACAGAACTGATTCCTTTGACTTTTGTAGAAGATCCATCTGCCACAATTATGCAGTTGCATGAGAAAATAATTTGAAATTAGATAAGATACTTGAAATTCACAATGCGTGGGGAACAACACTGCACAAAAATTATACTCTTGAGTGAACTTGCTTATAGATGACAGATTAAGTGGAAAATTTGGCTAGTATAGAATTGAAAATATGTAATATATGGGTCAAATAAATAGAACCAATTCCTTTAACTTTTGTAGAAGATCTATTGGATACAATATGTTGGGTGCATGAGAGCATAATTTAAATTTAAATAAAATACCTACTATTCCAGTCATGTAACCCAAACCATTGGAATCAATTAATCAATTTCGATGAGATGCCAAAAATAGGTGGTGGGAATAACCATCTGAACAACAGTAGATGTAGACAAATTTTGATGAGTAAGAGTGAATGTTTCTTCTTAGATATGGTGATAGAATGGTTTAAATGGTAGCAGGTTTTACTATGAGGTTTAAGCACTTGTGTATGCCAATTTCACTGCAATGGAAGCAAATCATTTTATCATAACTCACTTTACCATCATGACAATGAGTCCAGTATTGAAATAATACCAAAAGACTACAACAAACTAATAGCATAAAGCACTATTGCCTGAAGATGAAAGTAACCAAACATCGTCTTACTGCAACTAAATGCAGCTCTAAGATGTTACTATAGAGACACTAAATCAAAGAAATGGAGGAACAAAGCCCTTCCTCAAAGGGCAACTAGAAGGAAACACCAAATTGAACATCGAACCACAAAAATGGCTTCCACAAGAAAGAATCAACAAAAAAATAATCTCCCACATGTGAAATCAAAGGATTATCTTCCAGAATTTAAACAAAAAATTTCCAAATCTGGCAAAGAACATGGCGCAAAATTTTTGCTTGGGAAACGAGACCAAAACATGATAGACACAATAAATATGCTTCATTTCATCATCGGAGAAGCCTTTCAAGTGATGGAGATCACCAATCACACAAGATATCAGACTGAAGAACTCTCAATTTGTCGAATCAAGCAAGAAAGAACAAGATCTAGGGTTTTGAACAATATCGACAAAACGAAGGTTTAATTAGCTTCAATTAATGAAGTTGATATGGGGCTTTGTCAACAAGGTTAGGTACATTGATTGCCGGAGAGGAATCTCTGGCAGTGGCTGCCGATGAAGTGTTGATTAATTTTTCTGGTACTATGTAGAAAGTAATCGGAAAGAGGAAGAAGCTCAATGGAAAACCACACTTATGTAGGGTTTGGATCTATTCATGTATGTATAATGTTGTTTTGCAATATAGCTTAAAGAATATAATACCCTTACAAAAATATATGCTAGAATATTCTAACAAAATCCATTGGTTTCATGTTGACTGAACGTTCATTATTAGAGTTCAATCTATGTTATTGTGTTTTGTTGCTAAGGTATAGTGTAATAGTTCCAAAATCCTGATATTGCAGATATGTCACTGTATTAGGACAACTGAAAAATAGTTAACTATGTTGTTTCCTTTCTCCTCAGGTTTCTGACACCAGCAATGCCCCCCTCTGGAACCCTTCTATGAGTTTTCCATGTTTACCTATTTTTTCTTCCTGTTCTTCAGGACTCTGTGCATTCTCCTACAGTTTGGATGGTTGTCTTTTGGCTGTTCCAGCTAGTATAACAAGAGGATCTGTGTTGGTGTACAATGTTATGGAGCTACATTCTCATTGTGAGGTTACTATCCCTGTTTACATCCTCGCTTATTTTTTAGAATGTAACTTTGTTCAACACACACTTTTGAGCTAAGAGCACTGTCACTTCTCTCGGGACAGCATATTTGTATCCTTCCCATGTTAGACAATGACAATTAGCTGAAAACTATCCAACACACATCAGAATATTTTGATTTTTTTTTTTTTTTTACTTTGACATGCTCCTAAATATTTTGGACATGTTAGGTTATTTTATAATTTGTGTAACTATGGGATTTATAATATAAATCTAAAAAAGTGGAGCCGTTTGATAATTTTGAAATAATAAAAGGCCCGAAGCCCCTATTGTCTTATTTTCTTCATTATGTAATGTATGTTTTTGTACAATTCTTTTATATTGACTTACTTTTATATAGATCTTCCTGTGAATTTTTTTTAGATAATGAATGGGATGTATGCATTTGTATTGGCAACTTAATATAAAATAGCATTGTTGTTCAATTATATTCTCATATTTATGAATAAATTTTAAATTTTAGTTAACATGCCCTCAACATATTGCGTCTTTTAATTATAAATTTTGTTTTCTTTTAATTTTTTCTTTCCTTCTGCACTTTGTTGGTGCTGACTTGGCATTTCATTGATAGTTGTTCCTCTCTCCTACTGATGAAAAAAGCTCCCAAAAAGGTGAAGATATCCACATCCCTTACTCCCATCCCTCCATTCTCTTCTCTTCCTTTCTTCTCTAAAACTATGAAGCAGGCACGTGGAGAAGTGCAGGATGGAAGGTAGAAAACATGTATTTGATTGGAACGATTTGTAGCAGATTATTGCTAGCATGGAAAGGGCCTATACTAGAGCTAAATGGGGGTGAATAATTTATGTAGCAGAGCAGAAAAGATGAGTTGGGTTTAGTTTGTTTTCGATTTGTTGCAATATGTTAGCATGTGCTATTATTCTACGTTCTATGCAATTTTACACTGACATTCCAGAAAAAAAATGGATGGCTAGAATAGACAGATAATAGATGGCTGGTTCATATTTTTAAAAATGTAAAATAGATTATGTTTGAGGGAAGAACTAGCTGGACCAAAACTGTTAAAATTTTTATTTTCCAGTCACATTATGATCACCTACCACCCTTTGTAGACTGTAATCATGTGGAGGTCCTTTTTACTTATTTTTTAAATATCAAATCAAACTAAAATAGGTCTTGACCCACTAGATGAGGTCCTTTTACTTATTTTATGAATGAAAAACTGTATTAAAAGGTAATCTGAATGTAAATGTGTAAAAAAGGTTGTGCAGTGTATGAGAATTCCACATCGTGGGTCTGGATTTTTGGGAAGGGTTGGAATTAGATGCTCACAGCCTTATTTTTGCATTGCTCAGATGCTTTTTTAATGGTTTGAGCCTGTAATCTCTGTGTTAATAAAGCAACACTACTGTTGTGTTAACGCTCAATTTTTTTTTTTTTTTTTTTTTGGGGGGGGGGTTCAAAGATAATATTTAAGCAACTATAACAACAAAGTACAAACCCAATTATGATATAGGTTTGAACTAAAAGTAAAAAACAAACAAAAGCTATCCATTACTCAATTATCTTGATGCTCATGCCAAGATGGAGAGAGAAATGACAGAGTACTTTAGTTCTGATCTGAACTAGGATGGCTTCAGGCTGTTGCTTCTTCCTTGAAAATCCTCATGCTTCTTTCCTTTCAAATGTGGTTGACAGCTGCTGTTAGTGCTGCCCTTCTTTGGTTATTGACTGGTTTCTTCTGTCTGACAGCATTAAGGTATGAGGGAATCCAGTTATCCCCTTCCTTAATAGAGGATCTAAGTTCTTTCATCTTCATCACCCCCACTAGTATCTCAGATGTGAACTCACTAATAAAAGAGAGGCTAACTCTTCTTTTTCCTTCTGTACACAGGACACACTAGTCCTCATGAATCACACCCTGTTCATCAAAAAATCTTTTGTAAGTAGTGTGTCTCTTGCTGCAAGCCACATAACAAAAGAGTGCTTTGAGATATTGCTCTTTCCCTAAACCATTCTATGCTAAACAACAGTTTCCTAATGCTGAACATGATGTTCATTAGTACTAAGGGAGAAAGTGCCATTATCAGTGTGTTTCGTGAAGAATTCTGACTATTGTATGGCACAGCATCTCTGCTATGCATCAGTGCCTCCACATTTAACAATCACCTTGCTTTACCTTCAACTCAAAAATATTAGAGCCTTTCATGTAGTACTCATGAGTCCATTTGACCTTCATGATCTGCTTTTCTTTTGCAATAACCTATATTGTCTTTGGAAGAAGGAAGTTGTTCCAAGAAAGAAGTTGTTTCACTCTCAAATCAGCTTCCTTCTTTGGTCTGCTGATGTCTTCCCAACCACAAGATTGCTTATCTTGTTCATGAGAGACCAGACCAGAAAAAGGACCTGTACTTGGCTTCAATCTCCTGAAAAACACACTTAGAAATGGGAAAGATCTGGCACCAATATACCTGTTGACTCATCAACACAGCTTGGATAAGTTGGTGTTGCTTAATAAGTGAGAATCTTGGGATACTAACTATTGATTCTTCCTGTCACTTTGTCAATCAGGTGTTTAAATTAATGAGCAAGAAGTAGTATATAATTGATTGTGAAACTCCTGTCAACAATCTAAGAACTTCAGCGAACTTCCTGCTCTGGTGTGCGCCAACTCCACCAAAGATAAAATGAGTCCACAGAGTCTGTGATACTCTAAGAAATTTCTCCTAAACCTTACGCACCTTTAAGAGATCATCAACAAAGCATAGGCATGTTAGCTTTATGTTTCTACACTTCCAACTACTATGAAAATTGGGAGGTCTGGAGGAGTTTTCAACTGATTTAGTATCCGAGCAAGATATTCCTTTACAAAAATAACTAGGTAGGGGGACATTGGGTCCTTTCCTTATACCCTCTCTTCCCTTGAAGAAGCCATATAAACCTCCTTTTGTCACAACTGAAAACATTGGATAAGTAAAGCAAGTAACTACAACCAGCCCTAAAATTTAGCTAGACTGCTAGACACCCAACAATGGCAATAGTTGCATCAAGATGTTCCAGCTGAGTCATATACTTTACTAAGGTCCACTTTTATCAAGCACCAGGGGTAGATATATTTCCATAAACAACTCGTAGCCGGCTCGGAACACAGAATATGGCATTATCAATAACAGTGAGCCATTTCACAATTGCCGATTGAGCTCTACCTCCTGAAGTCTATTGGTTATCACTTTGGAAAGAGCCTTGTACAAGGCATTGTAGCAGGAAATGAGCCTGTCATCACTTTTTTATGTGATTTGGACATTTGGGAACTAGTTTTAAGGAGACAGAATTAAGTTGCTTCAAGAGTTTACCATTGGATGATAATTCAATGATGGCTGCTGAGATGGCGTGCCCCGCGATGTGCCAAGCTTTCTAATATAAACATGCTGAATAACCATCTGGCACTGCAGCTTTCTCAAGGGGGAGAATGCCAACTTGACTTCTTGTTCTGTAACTGGTCTGTCAAGGTACAGCTGCTGCTGCACAGCTAAAATAGGCTTTGCAATGTTTTGAGCGTCAAGTTGTTCAACTTCATCAGAATCTCCGCGAAGCTGGTGGTAGAAACCAACACTCTCTTTGCTATTAACTTCTTATCTGCAATCTTTTCCCCAGACATTGTATATTCTATGTATAATTCACCTCCTATGTTGTCCTTTATTTGAGCATGAAATAACCTTGTGTTCAAGCCCCCAGTATTGATCCATTTCTAGCTTTCTGCCTAAGGTGACAATCCTCTGCATGAGTAGCCTTTTAAGCTGTTGCAACAGTGTTTTTGGTACCATTTTGTTCTCCTGATTAGGATTATCATGGAGCTTCCTCTGCATATCAGAGAGCTCTCACCTAGCCTCCAAAACCCTTTGACTTTTATGAGAAATGAACTTTGTGAAGCTGAAGGATATCCTTCTACAACTATTGCATTTTCAGTACACGGTGCATTCTAAACCCTGCAACATGCCTCTGCCATCATTTGAAGTTATATGAAAGAAGTCAGAATGATTAGCCGATGTATTGTGAAATTTAAACGATGATGAGACAACCTTCTTGATGTAGGGAGGAGGGTGAAAGTAGAGAGAAGAAGAATAGAGGGGTAGGGGCAAGAAGTTAGACTAGAGGGGTAGGGACAAGAAAGGGATCAAACCAAAGGGGGAGAGAGAAAGGGAAGCACAATTGCTCAATTGCAACTCAAATACTCATTCATTCATCAATCATTGATCATCCCCTAAACATTAGAAATAGAGGTTCTTATATAGAGAACCCGATGTCTAAGAAAATTGGAAACAAAATTATAATTAAATAACTTTAAAAGGGGAAAGGAAATCAAAAATCAAATTTCTACTAAATCAAATCAAATCTAATTAATAATCAAAATTGCTATGGAAATAAAATCAAAGCTAATTTGGAAGGCAAATCAAAGTAAATATTCGTCTCGGATGTCCGCATCAATTCTCCCCGTGTGGGAGGAACTCGACCCCGGCGAGTTAAACGTCAAGAATCAATTGTGCAACCATAAGCTGAGTGGCTGGGCAACTCGTCGGCGGCGGTGATAGACTCGAGTAAGAGGGGGCCGAAAGCTGACAGAGCGATCGAGATCTCCGGAAGGAAGTTGACTCGGGCCTGAAGAAGTGCAATCCTGCTGGCTCTGATAGAACTCCAAGAGGTCTGGGTCAAGCTGCTGTAGTGTCTCGCGAGAAATCCAAGCATTCTCAGACTCTGGTCGACCAATCCAACGAACAAGGAAGCGATGAATAGTTCCCTCCCTGGTAAACATCACCTGTTCATCTAAAATAGTATCAATTTTATCATGGTGTGCCGGAAGGGAGGGAAGTGGCGCAGGGGAGGGCGAAAGGTCAATAGGGGGTGCATGCGGGGGGGTGGCAAAGGGATCCCCAGGTGGGGAAAAGTTGCCTTTATACGCAATGAGATCTTCCACATTAAAAGTATGATGAAAACCAAGATGAGATGGAATGTCAAGAACATATGCATTTGATCCAATCCGCTGTAAAATTTTAAAGGGACCAGCACTACGAGCCTGCAGTTTAGAGACGTGCCCACGTAGGCGCCGTTCTGGTCTGATACGAACCATAACATAATCTCCTATATTGAATTCAACGTGCCTTTTATGAGAATCAGCATGCAGTTTGTATGTGGCATTGCTTGCTTCTAATTGCTTATTGATCTCGACGTGTAAATCGTGAAGATGTTGTGCAAAAGTTTCGGCAGTCATGGACACACTAACATGTGGGGACATCGGGATAAGGTCCAAGGGTTTTCGGGGTTTGTAACCATGCACAGCTTCAAACGGAAAAAAAAAGAGAGCAAAAAAAAGGGGGCAGAGAAAAAAAAGTAAGAAAGAAGGTTGTAGACAGTTCATGGCCACATTATCCAACCGGTTCGATTCGTTTCTCATATTCAGATGTGCTCGTTTCATTTTATTTTGGATAGTATATTTTTGTTTTTCTTTAATAGTGATGTGTCTCTGGATTCAAACTTCGAATTTGGATGATTCTCTTGTCGTGGTTCCGGCTCCGTTCCCTGAGTTGGATCCTGCACACCACTATACAGAACAGGAGGTCAGTGTGTCGGCGGGAAGTTGTCCCACTGAAAATACTCCGACGCTCAAGTCAGTAAACAGTCTTCGAAAGAAACAAACTGTAAGGTAAGAAAAAGAGAGAGACAGAGTGTGTATCCTAGATGAAAGAGAGGCGCGTTTGTTTGCTTTAGGTTTTTTCGTGTTGCTAGTGTGTGTGTTTGCGTAGCAGAAATGTTGGAAACTCCGAGAGATTTCAGAAGCAGAGAAAGTTGGTTAATCAGAGTGTTCTGTTTTTTGCGTTACCGGAAGCGTGCCTTGAATGATAATTCAAGGGCTTATTTATGATTGAGAGGACGATCTTCCTTCTTTGGAAGGAGCGATTCCTCCTGTGATTCTTGGCTGGGTTTCCTTTTAGAGCAGGCGCCAATTGCCAAGCTAAGCGAGATAGTTTCCTTCTGAGGCGGCCAACAGCTTTCCAAGCTGGTTACCTTCCTTCTGTGCATGTTATTGTTGGAGAGCCCTAGTTGGCAAGGATTTGGGAAAATCTGGCGCCTTCCTTGTGCGAAAGGCGCCAATTTTGTCAATATCTATTTTTGGTGCCAGCTGGGATCGTGGAGATGCCCGGAGAGCCGTTGCTCGCCACCTGATGGATCACGGGCTCGAATGGACCAGGCCCATTACTGTAGAAAAGCCTCTTTTGGGCCCAATGTGTAGCGCGTAGACGGTCAACATTTGAATTGACCGCCTGTGCGTGTGTTAGCCGCCCGACGGTCAACGGCGGTGTTGACCATCTTGAGCCCTTTAGCTCTTGAGCCTGTTCTCCCACTAGGCCGTTAAAGTGTTGACCATCATTTTGGGCTTCCGTTGACTTTTTGGGGCCAGTCCATTATTGGTATACCCATCACTAGCCCCCCTGCTGGTGGCTAGAAGTCTGGCCTCTAGTATGTTCATGATGGGATGCCCCTTATTGCTCTGAGGATCCCATGGAGCTTCATGAAAGGCGTGGAGGAGAGTTTGACCAGAATTGTTGACCGTCCTGGTCAATTCTGGAGTACCAGAATTGTTGACCGTCTTGGTCAATTTCGGAGAACCAGAATTGTTGGCCGTTTGGGTCAATTCTGGAGAACCAGAATTGTTGACCGTCCTGGCCAATTCTGGAAGCGTTTTTCTGCCAGTCCTGGTGGACGCGTTGCCATTAGCCGATTTACAGGGCAGGAAGCGACATGTGTTTTCCTTTGGTTAGGCGGAGATCCTGGCCATTAATGCGCCAGAGATCTGCCTTTTGAAGGGTTAAGTAGGGAGTTGACACGTGGCGGGACTGACGGCGTCCTTAATGAGGGGTTTCGTGCTTGGCGCTTAAGTTTCCCTTCCGTAGTTTGAAATCATTTACGCCTTCAGTCCTTCGTATTCTTTGTTCCCGTTCTTCAAAGACGTTCAGAAACCCTAGTCCTCTGTGTTACCATGGCTTCCGTCAGCAATTTCGCCTGTCTTGAGAGAGAACTACATTAAAGCCCTGTGTGTTGAGTTCAATATCCCAAAAGAGATTGCGTGGAGAGTTCCAGGAAAAGACGACAGGGCCTATGCTCCACCGGAGGGGCATATTACTATTTATGAGGCCCACCTGAGGAGCGGCCTCCGCCTCCCGTTGCCGGAAGAGTTGGAGTCGATTCTGAAGGCCCTATGCATCCCCATTGCCCAGCTTTACGCCAATGCCGTGAGGTACCTCTGTACTATGTGCATTTTTATTCGAAAGCTTGACAAGAAGCTTAAGATGTCTGTTGTTAGGATTTTGTTCAAAGTAAATTAGGGGGGAGAGTGGATATCGCTCGTCCCCCGTGCCGGAATAAAGATCAATAAGGCCATACACGACTCGCTGAAGAACTGAAAGAACCGGTTCTTCTTCGTGAGTGTGGGGGAGGCCTGGCCCATTAAGAGGGAATGGGGCCAGGTTTCGGAGGCGTATTTAGGGACGCTGACCACGGCTGAGACGGCAGCCTGCGGGTGGCTGTTAAAGGCAATAAAGGAGAACCCTGACGATTTTATTCGGGATTTTTTGGTTCCCCGGGCGGAATCCAAGAAATTAAACTGGGGACCGCCATCCCCGGTTCAAAAACCAAGGCCTCCGGTGAGGATGATGAACCCTGAAGATTCTAGGGGCGTAATCATCCGTACGCGACACACCGACGAAGGGTTTATTGGCCCCCCACCTGAGAAGGTGCTGGAGACGCCTTCGTTGTCGTCGTCGTCGCTCGTTGATTACGTCGCCGCTGGAATTTGCAGTGGAGCGGGTAGCTCCGCAAGACGAGAAAAGACCCCCGAGGGTTGGCCTGTTGAAGCAGGAGGAGTCATCTTGGCGCAACCCGTATCATGTGTGGTTCCGAGTGCTGCGTGGATGGAGTCATTAGAGGAGCCAGTTTGTGAACCGGCGGCGGCCACACGGACTTCTGCTGTGGAGCCAATAGCGGGGCTCTACTCTTCAATAGCTACTTCAGAGGCCGCCAGTGGGGATCTTGCGGCAGCTACTCCAGAGGCTGCAAGAGAGGAGCCCGCAGCCGCTGCTCCGGAGGCTGCAAGAGAGGAGCCTGCAGTTGCCATGGGTGAGGATGATGAGCTCATGGAGCGCATTCTGGATGAGGCAGCTACGAGTTTGGCTCGAGAGAGCGCAGCTGCGAGTTTGGCCCAAGAGAGCGCTCCTGGTCCACCGCCACCTGGGCCAGGCCTGGAGGCCAGGCCGGAGAGGCCCACGAGGGTACTCTGCGAGGTATGGTCCTTATAATGGCCTCCTTGTACTTCTTTCTTTCTTGTATTTATAACTTACACTTTGTTTTTGTCTTGTGCAGTCAAGGAAGCTGATCTCCGCTTTTTCTTGTGAGTTGGCACAACGCGGCCAGATGATCGCGGACAGGGAGGCGGAGATCGCCTGGCTGGACACTAGGATGGCTGCTTCAAGAGGGGAGCATCGTGAGCAGACTGCTGCCCTTGAGGCTGTCCTAGCGGGCATGGAGACGGAGATCGCTAGCCTGAGAGCTAAGAATGCCCATTTGAAAGAGGAGGAAGACCGGAGCAAGGCAAGCAAGAAGCGGCTTGCAGATCGGATATCCACCCTGGAGAACGAGCTAGGTCTCCGGATTTGCTCCCACGAGATCGAGGGCATGCTGCACGCCCGGATGTTTGAGGGGGTCCAGGTCTGTCGTCGTCTTATGAGGCTGATCGATCATGACTTCCCCGTTCAGTACCTTCACTTAGGAAACCGCGGGGTGCAGCACAAGGGCGATCTCGTGGAGGAGTCCCAGAACAGTCAGAGGCGGCCGCCGCCTCCTTAGCCTTTTGTACCCCCCCTTTTTTTTCATACTTGTAATTTTATAACTTTGTGACATTTCTTAAAGCAATGAAATGGAATTCTTTTACTTCCGTGTCCATTTATGCTTACTACTTGTGTTTGCATGCTGTGTCACATAGGGCGGCCAACTGAGTTGGCCGGTGACCGTTGCTGTGTTGCCTAAGGAGTTAAGTCCCTAGGCTTGGCAGGTGGTTGTGTTAACCAACCTGGTGGCGCCGTACAAGTGATAACTTCGGCGGCCCTTGTTGGAGAAGAAACGTTTCTTACTTCGACCGTCGCTAACTGATCACGCTACCCCCTCGTAGAGGAGGTCGTTGCGTGTGCTACGTAAGCCCCCTAAGGTTTCTCGACTGCTACTGGGCCACTTGGATGACCAAGGTTTAAACCGCTCCTGGGCCACCTGGATGACCAGGGTTTAGACCGCTCGTGGGCCACTTGGATGACCAGGGCTTAGACCGCTCGTGGGCCACTTGGATGACCAAAGTTTAAACCGCTCGTGGGCCACTTGGATGACCAGGGTTTAGACCGCTCGGGGGCCATCTGGATGACCAGGGTTTAGACCGCTCATGGGCCACCTGGATGACTAAGGTTTAACGAGAGGGTGAAGACCCTCCCGACTTAGGGGCAGTTTAGGTCAGGTAACGTGCAAAGAAAACATGCACACGCACATAGGAGGGATGCTAAGTAAACACTTATTTTTCACAAACTTAAAACAAGCAGGCGAATGCAAACAGTAATGCAGTTACATACCTGTGTCCGCTACTGGAAGTAGCGCCGGAGGTGGGTTGCATTCCACGTTCGCGGAACCAGCTTCCCGTCCTGGCTCCGGAGTTTGTAAGCTCCATTTTGCAGGACGGCGGAGACAAGGAAAGGCCCTTCCCAATTAGGGGAGAGGTTGTTGCACCCGGCCAGCTTGCCTGTGGCCTCGACGTCTCGCAGGACCAGGTCCCCCACTTCGAATTGTCGCACCTTAACTTTTTTGTTGTAGTATCGGGCGATCCAATGTTGGTAGGCCGCTGTCCGTACTCTGACAGCGTCGCGGGCTTCTTCTAATAAGCCTAAGTGCTCCCTGATTTTTTGGGACCTGCCCGTTGACTTGGGGGTATGCCACCGAAGTATGGACTAGCTTAATGCCAAGACTGGTGCAATACTTGGTGAAGCATTTTCTCGAGAACTGGGTTCCGTGGTCGGTCACAACGACCTCGGGGACGCCGAATCTACAAACGATGTTTTGGCGGAGGAATTCCAGGGCGTTGTGTTCTGTTATCTTAGCCAGCGGAACAGTTTCGACCCACTTGGTGAAGTAGTCGATGCCCACATGATGAATTTCCTTTGCATCGTGGCAATGGGAAATGGGCCAAGGAGATCGAACCCCCATTGCGCGAAGGGCCAAGGGGCCTGAAAGGCCTTCAGATCTGCGGATGGCTGGCGGTGAAGGTTGCTATGAAGCTGACAGCTTTCACATTTCTTTACGAATTCCAGCACGTCTTTTTTCATCGAGGGCCAGTAGTAGCCCTGGCACATGACCTTGAAGGCCAAGTTTTTTCCTCCGATGTGCGACCCGCAGATCTTGAGGTGAACTTCGCCTAAGGCGTAGTCAGCCTTCTCGGGAGTTAGATAGCGGAAGTATGAGGTTGAGTAACCACGGCGATACAGCCGTCCGTCAACCACAGTGTACCAGCCGGCTGGCTTCTTGACCCGTTTGGCCTTTTCCACATCATCCGGCAATGATCCGTCTGCCAGGTAGTTAAGGAAAGGCATCATCCAGTTTGCCGCTTCGAAAATCTGCATGGCCTCTCGCTTCTCTATGCTAGGAGCATTCAGGATCTCCCGCATGTCCCTCGAATACTGTTCTGGGTTTTCGGCTGCAGCGGCTTTGGCCAGCTGGTCTGCCTTCCAGTTTTCAGTTCGAGGAACGTGAACCGGGGTTAGTTTGTCGAAACCCTGGACGACCGCCCTCGCTTTTGCCAAATACTTGGCCAATATAGGGTTGTTCGCCTCAAAGCACCCGTTAACCTGGTTAACGATTAGCTCTGAGTCGCTGTAAACTGCCAGTCTCCTGGCGGAGTACTCTTTGGGTAATCGTAAGCCGGCTAGTAAGGCTTCATACTCGGCAATGTTGTTGGTTGCCGGGAAGTTGAGCCTGAGGGAGTATTTCATCTTAAACCCGTCGGGAGTTGTAAGGACAACTCCAGTGTCACTTCCTGTGTCAGTAGACGATCCGTCTACGTGGAGTATCTATTCCGGAACTCCGACAAGCAGCTTCGCGCTTTCTTCGGGCTGTTCCTCGAGAACTGGGGTTGTACTCTTGATAATGAAATCAGCCAGCGCCTGTGCTTTCACAGCAGGCTTGGGTTGGAATCCGATGTCGAACTCGTCCAACTCGATGGCCCACTTTACTAATCGTCCAGAAACGTCGGGTTTCTGGAGGATGTTTTTCAGCGGCTGGTTCGTAAGGACCACTATCCGATGGGCCTGGAAGTAAGGCCTCAACTTCCGCGCAGAGAAAATTAGCGCCAAGGCTAATTTTTCTGCGCGCGAATAACGGGTCTCTGGGTTGGTCAACGTTTTGCTTACGTAGTAGACCGGTCGATGGGCGTCAGAATCCTGGCGCACAATGACAGAACTCAGGGACGCCTCCGAAACTGCCAAGTAAAGGTATAATTCTTCTCCGCCCTTAGGTGACACCAACAATGGCGGGTTGACAAAGCATCATTTCAGCTTATCAAAAGCGGTTTGGCATTCCACTGTCCACTGGAACCCGTTGGATTTCGTTCCTCTAAGGGCTTTAAAGAAGGGCTGATACTTGTCACCAGACTTCGGAAGGAAGTGGGACAGTGCTGCCAGTCGCCCAGTCAGTCGCTGGACGTCTTTTACATTCCGTGGCGGTGCCATGTCGGCGAGCGCCTTGATCTTCTCTGGGTTTGCCTAGATCCCCCGTTGGAAGACGATGAAACCCAAGAACTTGCCAGAAGCCACCCTGAAGACACACTTAGCTGGGTTCAGCTTCATGTGGTGCTTATGGAGCACTTCGAATAATTCTTCTGGGTCGCATATGTGGTCGCTAGTGACCCTGCTCTTAACGAGCATGTCGTCGACGTAGACCTCTATGTTGCGACCAATTTGTTTTTCGAACATCTTGTTAACCAGGCACTGGTAAGTTGCTCCAGCGTTTTTGAGTCCGAAAGGCATCACCTTGTAGCAGTAGGTATCTTGATCGGTCATGAACGAGGCGTGCTCCTGGTCCTCCGGACTCATCCGGATCTGGTTGTAACCCGAATAGGCGTCCATGAAGCTTAGCAGCTCATGTCCGGCTGTGGAGTCAACCAGTAGGTCGATCCTGGGCAAGGGAAAGCTGTCCTTTGGACAGGCCTTGTTGACGTTGGTAAAATCGACGCACATCCGCCATTTTTCGTTGCTCTTCTTTACTAAAACGACATTAGAGAGCCAGTTCGGACATTGGACTTCTCTAATGAAGCCTGCGTCCAGCAGCTTCTTCACCTCCTCTCGGATGGCGATTAGTTTTTCGACGGAGTGGTTCCTCTGCTTCTACCTAACGAGTTTTCGGCTGGAGTCAAGTTCCAGCCTGTGGACCATCACTTCTGCCGGGATTCCAGGCATGTCTGCCGGAGTCCAAACAAAAAGTCAACGTTCCTTCGTAGGAACGCAATCAGCTCATTGGGCAGTCGTCCGGTGAGTGAGCCGCCAATCTGTACGTACTTTTCCGGATTCTGTGGGTCCAATGGGATTAGATTGGTGGCTTCAACGGACTGCGCCTGCTGAAGGGTAGTCTCGTCTCTGTGGTCGAGTTCCCCAGTCGTTTTAGCATTGCCACTTGGGGCAATCTGCGACATATAGCAGGTTCGTCCGGTAATTTGGACGCCTAGCACCTCCCCGACACCATAAGGTGTTGGAAACTTTATTTTGAGGTGCGGAATCGAGGTAACTGCCCCGAATGCTGTCAAGCACGGCCTGCCTAGTATAGCGTTGTATATTGAGGGTAGGTCGACCACCAGGAAAGTGAGCGTTCGACTTGTTTTTGGATACGTCCCCAAGGTAACTTCCAACTGGATAGTCCCTTAAACGGGTATTGGTTCGTTGTCGATGCCGTATAATGGGCTTTCGGCCGGTTTTAGTTGGTTCTTTTTTAGGCCTAATCTGAATAAAGCATCCAAGTAAAGCAAATCACGAGAGCTTCCATTATCAATAAATACTCGCTTCAACTGGTAGTCTACACTACCGTCTGAAACGAGGGGATCAGCATGGGGGGACACTACATGGGCTAAATTATCATCATTGAAACTAATAGAGTTATCCGCTGTGCACTGCTTCTTCCTCCCAGCCTACTGTTCCTCGCTGCCAGATGGGCTTTTAGCGGGTCGGGTGGTGACCATGCTGACCACCCCCGCTGCAACCCGGTTCCGGGGTGGAGTCTGCTCCTGCCCCTCTTCACCAGCTGCTCCAGAGCTCTGTCCAGGACCTCTGACAAATTTCGTGAGGTGGCATTTGCGAATCAGATCCTCGATCTCCCTTTGCAGCGTCTTGCAGTCCTTAGTTGAATGGCCAGCAGAGCGATGGAAGTCACAGTACTTTGACTGGTTTCCAGAGTCCTTCAGCGATTTTGGTCACTTCAGGAATTTTTCTCCACGGATCTGTATGAGGACGTTTGAGCGCGTGTCCGTCAGAGGTGTGAAACTGGTGGGCCCGTAGTCTCTGCGTTCTGGGGGCCCAGTCCGGCGCTGCTTCTGGCGGGAGTGTTCTCCGCCGCTGTACTTCCTCTTCCCTCACCAGGGAATGGCCGAGGCTAATCCGTCCGTTTTGAACATTTTGCCTCGTTGGCCTCTTCTGCTGCAGCGTAGGCCTTGGTGATGGATTCCGCCTCTCGGAAAGTCTGGGAATTTTTGTGGGCCAAGTGCTTGAAAAAATCCCCATAAGTTAGCGCAGAGATGAAACTGCCCAGTTTCGTATCTTCTGTGATCCTGGAAATCCTTTTGGCCTCCGCCACAAAACGATCCAGGAATCGCCGTGGGTTCTCTCCCGGTTTCTGTTTTATGTGGGAGAGATGCCACGGCTGCTTCTCTTCCCGTCGGCTCGTGGTGTACTAAGCCAGGAAGAGATCCGTGAGCTCATGGAAACTGCTGATGGTGCCTGAAGGGAGGTGATGGAACCAGATTCGAGCATCTCCCTTCAACGTGAGCGGAAAATAGCGGCACATCGCTGAGTCTTCTAGCCCTTGTAGACTCAGATGGGTACAGAAGTGATCCAGGTGGTCAACCGGATCACTGCCCCCATCGTATAAGTCAAGGGACGGCATCTTAAACTTCGTTGGCAGTGGACGGCTCAGGATCTCTGCCGTAAAAGGAGTTTGGTCCAAGTCGATGGCGCGCTCCTTCTCTTGGAACACACGGTTCCAGATCTTGTCCACTCGCGGATCGGCGCAAGCGGCGCTTGCTGATCTTTTGGAGTTGAGGTAATCCCTCGACTCCGTCTTGTCCTTAGAGAGTTCAGCAGCCGGACGGCTACTGCCTCCAGTGGATCTGGCAGACCTAGAGGCTTGCTCCTGGACTGCGTTGTTATCTTCCGCCTGAGAGTATCGAGGATTTCTTCTCTCTGGACTTTCTTGCGGAGACGTGCTCCCGGAGCGTTCTTCAGGCCTGTTTTGGCCACGAACGCGGGAGGATGCTGGAGCCGGATTGTCTCCGGCTTTCTCGGGCCTTTTGGCCGGCTTCTTTTTCCTCTGGCCACCCCTTTTGGTGGCAGGTGCAGGGACGACCGCTGGTGGAGCCACTTGCAGTCACTGTTCTTTCTGAGAGCAAAGTAACTGGAGCAGACGATTATTGGCTTGCATCTGCTCCACTAGTTGTTGAAAATAAGGCGGTGGGTCTCCGCCTGTAGCCCCGTTGACCATGGCATCAGCAGCGTGGTCTTGGTCGGGGTTAGCAGCATCTCTAGCGGGATCGCTAGCTTGGGCTCTCGTATCACTATTGTAGAATCAGAAGGTGAAAGACAGTGTTTGTGCAGATTTGTGGTAGGCTTTTGTAAGCGTTTCCCATAGACAGCGCCAATGATGCGTCTCTGGATCCGAACTTCGAACGGATTCGGATGATCCTCTTGTTGTGGTTCCGGCTCCGTTCCCTGAGTTGGATCCTGCACACCACTAAACAGAACAGGAGGTTAGTGTGTCGGCGGGAAGTTGTCCCACCGAAAACACTCCGACGCTCAAGTCAGTAAACAGTCTTCAAAAGAAACAAACTGTAAGGTAAGAAAAAGAGAGAGACGGAGTGTGTATCCCAGATAAAAGAGAGACGAAAATGCTTTCTTGAATCTGGGAGGTGGGAAGGCAGTAACGGCCGTGAGAGGCGCGTTTGTTTGCCTTAGGTTTTTTCGGGTTGCTGGTGTGTGTGTTTGCGTAGCAGAAATGTTGGAAACTCTAAGAGATTTCAGAAGCAGAGAAAGTTGGTTAATCAGAGCGTTCTGTTTTTTGCGTTACTAAAAACGTGCATTGAATGATAATTCAAGGGCTTATTTATGATTGAGAGGACGATCTTCCTTCTTTGGAAGAAGCGATTCCTCCTATGATTCTTGGCTGGGTTGCTTTTTGGAGCAGGCGCCAGTTGTCAAGCTAAGCGAGATAGTTTTCTTCTGAGGCGGCCAACAGCTTTCCAAGCTGGTTACCTTCCTTCTGTACATGTTACCGTTGGAGAGCCTTAGTTGGTAAGGATTTGGGAAAATCTGGCGCCTTCCTTATACGAAAGGCGCCAGTTTTGTCAATATCCATTTTGGATGCTAGCTGGGATCGTGGAGATGCCTGGAGAGCCGTTGCTCGCCGCCTGATGGATCACGAGCTCGAATGGACCAGGCCCATTACTGTAGAAAAGCCTCTTTTGGGTCCAACGTGTAGCGTGTAGACGGTCAACGTTTGAGTTGACCGCCTGTGCGTGTGTTAGCCGCCCGACGGTCAACGCCGGCGTTGACCGTTCTGGGCCTTTTAGCTCTTGGGCCTGCTCCCACTGGGCTGTTAAAGTGTTGACCGTCATTTTGGGCTTCCATTGACTTTTTTGGGCTAGCTCATTATTGGTATACCTATCAAATAGTATATTGTTTTATTTGCGTGCGTTATTAAAAAAAAAAAAAGGCATTCATTGCTTTCTTATCCTCCTATATTTATAGTGAACACAATTGCTTGGCACTTGATTTCTACTTTATTATTTTAATAGATTAGTAATACTTACTTGTATTATCTGAGCCATATAAAACCTCACCCAAAAAAAAAAATTTATATTGGCTTGTTGCCTTAATTATTTATTGATCTCAATCTTATTAGTTATATTAGTGTTATATGCACTTGCGAAGTAGTCATATTATTTCCCATAACATCTCTAACCTAATCATGGACGCTAATCAATTTGAAATTCTAAGTCAACAGTTAGCCTAATAAACTTTTAATCAACAAAAATTACAAAACCACGTGATTCAAACTGACCTAGCCACTACTCGTCAGACAAATTTAGATTTCGCAAATCAAGTTGCTACTTTAGAATTAGGGCCTCACTTATCGGATGCTGACAATTCTGACGTATCCGATAATAAGACTCACCGATGAAGACAAGACAGTTGAGCCCCTCTTAGATGTGATTACAGGCCCCGACACTATGATCAAGAGCGCGACTCGAATGACCACCTTTTTAAATATATCAAACTGGATGTCCCTATTTTTTTACAGCTGCTTGGACCCTCTAGTTTTCACTCAATGGGTTCGGGATATGAATCGTTTCTTATAATGACATAGCATGTCAAAAGATAGGAGGGTTTAGTTTGCTAACCTCAAGTTGACTAGAAATACTTAATTATTTTGAAAAACTATTGAGAACCTCCTTGTTACGCGTCAGACAGTCCCTGTTAGGAGTAGACCGAAATAAAACAATGCCTTCAAGAGAAATACTTACCCTGCTCATACAGTAGCAATTTGTTAAACTAATGGAATGCCCTTCGACAGGGTAATCAATTTGTAACCGAGTATGTGACTCAATTCAATGATTTTTTGATGAGATATCATATCATTGAGGACGAGGCCATAACGTTAAGTAGGTTTCACCAAGGACTGCATGAAGACTTTAAGAGAGAACTTGTTATTCATGGAGTTACTACTTTGGATCATGCGTGTAACTTGGATCAAAACTTTGAATTAGTTACTAAGATACCGTATTGTTAATCAACATATTATACTCCCATTGCGAATTCTAAGTCTGTCTTAGGACCTCCTCCATCTACCATTTTCCCTGTAAGGAAAGTTCGAGAAAAGAGTGTTGAAACCCTGATTAGAAATTCTTAGTTATAGTGGTTCAATTGTAAATGTTTTAGATATATTTCTTCCAAATATCTAAATAAAGCCTTGTTAATTGATGGACAAGATGGAATAAATGAGGAACCCCTTGAAGAATAAATATATGAGCCCAAGTTAGAGGAGTTTGATGATTAAAATGGTAATGACAGTGACATATTTGTGGGCTGCATCGAGACTAATTCCCCTATTCTAGGCTCTCGTTCTTCCTCCCCTAATACGCCATTCCTGAGCGTTGTATGATGCACCTTAACGCAATCCAAAGCGGTTGATGAGTTGCGTCGTCATGCCATCTTTCACACGTATATCAAAATGAATGAGAAGGCTTGTAAAATTTTTGTGGATAGCGGTAGTTGCATCAATGTGGTCTTAGTTAAATACTATTTCTCGTTTGGGATTGAAAGTTGCCCCGCATCTTAATCCATATAGCATTTCGTGAATTGACACATCTTTTATAGCCGTCAAAGAATGCTATCTCGTACCCATTCAGTTCTTAGGATATAAAGATCATATTTTGTATGATGTTATACCATGGATGTGGGTCATGTCATTCTCGAGCACCTTTGGCTATACCTCTTAGATGTCACAATCAAATATTGTTCTAATTCTTGTTCTTTTGTTCACAAGAGTAAGAAAATTCACATCTATCATTTACCCCCAAAACGAATGACTCTTAATAAAGAAAGGGTTGTGGTAGAGACTAAATGATTACATATCATTTGTCTCACAGCATTTGAATGTGTATCTACAAGCGAGTCTATTGTGTTTATTGTTCTCAAAGCCTTTTGAAATTGTTTCGTATTGATTCCTAATGAGGCCTGTCCAGTCTTCCAAAACTTTCACGATGCCTTTTTGTTCTTAGCTGTGCATAGTTACAAACCTTGACAACCATTAGACTTATATTCCATTGTCTCCACATATTATTATGTCCATGATGGCCGAAACTTTTACACCACATTTTTATGACTTATACATCGAGATCAATAAATATTTAGAAACAATTAATACCTCTTATGAATTTCGAGTTTATATGCATAAAAGACATGTTGCCTTTCATGTTGGAGGTTCTATTATGATTCGGATCAGGTCAGAGCGGTGCCTACATGAGCCCTTTTCTAAATTGTAGACCCATTGTGCTAGTCTATTTGAAATTTTATAGCAGATTAGATCAAATGTATGTGTTATTGATATTCCGTCTCCGTTTGATTTTCATGATATTTTATATATTGAAAATTTCCTCGCTTATAAAGGTAGTCTTACACCACCGGTTGATTCCATTGACATGCCCCCAGATGCGCCACATATTGCATTTCCACCCATTGGTACACCATTCTCACCCTCTTGGCACACAACGATAAACTTGATGCTATTTTAAATGAGCAGATTATGTTTCTTAGGGATGGAGCTGTTCAGCACTTCCTTATCCGTTAAATTGGCTGGCCCGAGTTTGCGACTGCTTGGATTTCTAGAGAGACACATCATCAGTTTGACCCTAGTATTGTGGCATTCTATCCGAGTCAACAGAATTGCCCATCTGTAGGCCTAAGTCTTTTTCCTTCTAGAGGCATTGGTGGTTCAGTCTGATTTCAACCCCGCTCAAACGTGTCTATCAACATCGGTGGAAGATTGCACAGCCACTCAGTTTATGGTTGGGAAATCGACTATAGAAATTTTACTCGACGAGGTTGAATCCCAACCACCTTGTTAGAGACATTTGTCTAATTGGCATATTCCGTGACCATATGTCCTATTGTATCGATGTCGGGTTATGGGGAGTCGAGTTACGTATCAATCATATCCGTTCTGTCCATTCCGTCCTCCAGTCGCTCGAGCCCATCCGAAGCCTCCGTGCACCCGCAACCCGTTCGAGCTCAAAATCCAGAATGGTCGCCGCTCGCTGTGCGCTCGATACCCGTTCGAGCCTAAAATCCAGAATGGTTCTCGCTCGCTGTGCGCCACCCCGCGCTTGAGCGCACGTAGGGTTTCTCTGGAAACCCTCTGTGCGCCCGCTGCGCGCTCGAGCTTCGCTCGAGCGGCGTGGCAACGGGCTGATTTTTAAACGCAAACCTTGAGTCCTCTATAAAAACCCGACTTATATTTTGGGAACCCTAAGAAGTCAGAAAAAACTCTGGAGAGTTTATTGTTGTGCCTCCTTTGAGAAGAAAGTTACTTATGCTCCATTGATATTGCTTCTCTTGAGAAAACCTAAAGTTACAATGTTAATTTTCATGTTCAAATAAGTTTTCTCATCACCTTACATTAACCATTGAAGCACTTTCTTTAACCTTCGTTGGAGACGTTGGTTCGTGAAGAAGGAGACCCGATCGTGTTCGGCAATTTAAGTGGCTAGAGAGGGAAGATTGACGTGAAGACCGAAAGGTGTCCGGTTCTGTTGCCGCGGGCAAATCCAAGGAGTTCCTTGGTAGGGATGACGTGACGGGAGTAAGTCGGCTAGGTTAGCGCGTCGTTATCACTCGGTCTGTAAGTTGGTTTTCATAGTGCATTGCTTCCCTGGCCGTTGAAGCTCGGAGGGTTTTTCTCGATTACTGTGGGTATCGAGTTTTCCCTTCGTCACCAAATATCGTGTCTTTTTATTACTGCTTACGTTTTTTTTTACTGTGTATGACTGCTAGTATCATTGGCATCTAGTACTAAATATCCTTTACGTGTATTAGATATTTATTATATACTGCTTCCGTCATATTTATCGGAGTCGAAACTTGAGTGTATCTCATAAGCACAAAGAGTGCTTTAGTTGGCTGGTTATTTCCAGTTGTTTTGTGTAGAAGTGATCACCAGTTCAAAATCAATCCGCTTCTAGCATGACTAATTGTGAGATTCCATTATCAACTAGGGCTAACTTGCTTGAAGATAAGATACCCCCCTAAAATTAACTCAAAGCTTCACTTTTCAAGCATATTATCTTACTACATAGACTGATTGAACTCCTAAATATTCCCAAATAATTACTCCATGAAAATTATTTTAAGCCTAGAAATAGCATCTGGATTTTAGGAATTGTGATTCCACACTTGATAGCTAAAGACTCATATTTGTTTAAACGGAGTAGATCAATTGTTATGGACACTTTCTCTTAGACTAAAAAAATCTTCTTTACTCTGGTATGTTTGGCTTGCAGTGCAGACGATTCTTGTGTAGGCAAGCTATGGATGCTCCATTATATAGTCCAGAATTCAAATTGTTCAACCATGTACGGTTGGGCCAACATGACAAAAATTGAGCTTCAGGACTATGACATTTGAGTCAATTATAAGGATGAGCCCCCGTACAGAGTATGGAAGCAGCTCATGACCCATCACTATTTGAATCTAATTGTATAGAAATGCAACGTTGGAGTGCAATTGCTAAAAAGTAAAAGCTCATAGAGTTAAAAATCTTGCCACAGATATTTTAATGAATCCAATAATCAGATGCAGCTAGTGCTTTTTCACACGATGCTGTTAAAGAAATTGTGCCCGAGTCCGGAATCCAAATGCTTAATTGGGACAATGTGAACAAAGTGGATTGGGGAAGCATTTCCTCTATAATATTTTTAATCTGTTCTGTTGCTTTGCCATGGGTTATTTCAACCTAGTAGAGGAGTTGGGCATGGTGACCTCCTGTGATTGGCATTAAAAAAAGAGTTTCTTTGGAGCATTTGTGCATCATCATTTGCTTACGTGTGAGTTAAAAAATAGAAGAGTAGATCATATGCTGAATGAGCCATGCTTTAAGTTTATTATAATTACTGAATTTCAGATAGATGCGCACCATTCACCGTTGGCTGCAATGGTTCTTTCCTCGAATGGGGCATACCTGGCAACAGCATCGGAGCAGGGAACCATAATTAGAGTACATATGATCTCGGATGGGATTAAGGTAATTGTACTACTTACTGTATTTATGGGGCTAGTAATAAAGAAGTTGCTGGTGATACTTGTGAAGGACCTGCTGGTCTAGTGGTGTCGTGTGTGAATTCAAGATTAATCTATGGTGCCAAAACTCTCTCATAATCAGACCCTAAGTTGTTGAGCACCTTGATGCCATTCTGGGTCCTGACATAGAAGATGAAGTTCTAATTTATTAACTTTGGCTTCTTTATGATTTTTATGAGCTGGCTCATGATTTACTTGATTCAATGAAGATAATGTGGCTTCAATGTTAATCTATTATTTCTGTTCTGAATCTATTTATTCTTTCTTTACCAGTCTTACAGTGTCCGAAGGGGGGCATATCCATCAACTATATTCTCCCTGTCATTTGGGCCCTCTGTTCAACTTCCTGATGTTCTTGTAGCCACAAGCTCCTCAGGTTCACTTCATGTTTTCATGTTAGAATCTGCCATAAATCAAAGGTAGGGGATAGTAATAGCACCACATTTTTTGTCCTTAGCTCCTTGGACTCTTGTTGCCATTTATTTTCCCTATTTATATGTTTTTCCAGAAGTGGAAGATCGAGTAGTTTTCTCAGCTCAGTGATGCCTGTATCCATAGGTGATGTTCTAGATCCAGCTCATCATCATGTACTTCGTAATGCTGTTCCAGAAGGAGTTAAAAGGTGAAGCATTCGATACATCTGATGTAGATACCTAATGTTGCTGCATAAATGATAACGTAAATGCATACATCTTCACATGGGAGATGCGTACTTTTAGAATCTTATTTAGCATTATACCTTTATTTTAATAATTGCCTCTTATGGTCGTTGGATATGTTGGATTGCAGTCTTTGAAGCCTTTTAATAATCTTTTTTTTTTTTGGGTCCATTTTTCATGGTTCAACTGCCTAATGGAACATCCAACTCGAAATAAAGATAATGATGGTTTGACCTTTCTCTTTCTAGATATGGTGGGTTTTAGTGGAATTTGCTCGAACTTTATTCTTCAAATTGAATTTCTGCTCAATTTTGTAAAAATGTTCTTTTCCTTGTACCTCCCTTTTTTCTTTTTGGTCTGGGGGGGAGTACAGAAACAAATCATATATTGTAAGACTTGAACTTTGATTGACTCAAGCCCATGTCATCTATACATGCAATCGATGTATCTTTTCTCCATTTTAAATGACGACAATCATGTTGTGTACAGTAGCCTGTAAATAAGTATTTTAATGCAGTTATGCAGTAATACGCAAAGTGGATAAAACTGCCGAGTCATCTGTGATGGTTTCTGTTAGGTGAGTTGCTCTGTTGAAATTGCTATTTACTTTATTTGTAGCTCTATGAAGTTTCTTACTCAGTCCTAGTTGATTAATTTTTATAAATCATATCAACATAAAACCTTGCACTATGTTCTTCTCAATGAAATTGTGTTTAGGTGGATATTATGGAAACATGACATGTTACCTTGACGGTATGAAAGTGCACTTCTGACAACCAATCAGATAAATTGAAGAGGGGGAAGCTCAAATCACTTAATGGAATGTTTCACCAGAAAAAGATAATTAAAGTGTTGTAAGGTAGGAAGATCATCTAACTATTAGAGCTTGGAATTATTTCAGTTTGTCTTGAGTTTCTTCGACAAATGCCTGAAAACCTTTGGCAGGCCTGCCTTCTTATTATTTTATTTTTGAAAAAAGAAAACTCATTGTTATCACTGATCAGTACCCAACCCAATGAATGGATATAGATAGAGATAATTCATAGTATTGCTTTATGGGCAAGTTGGGGTGACAAGTGAAAAGAATAGAGCCAACAATTGCACATCCAAACTGACGTGTTGCTATCACCAACTTCCAATTTCATCATTCTTGGCAGGCTTTCCAATCGATTTAAAAGATGTAAAACTTTATAGTGTGTTAGGTATTTTGTAGACGATTCTTTCTAGGTCTTGATAAATTTGTCTAAGTTTTGAGTGATACAATTTCTTCTATTGTGACTGGTGTCAACAAAAGGAGTCAAACTTAAGATGCTTCAGGTGGCTAACAAAGTATTGGATCCCCTAGGTGAAGATAGGGAGAATGCTGTTCTTAAACTGAATTGCTAGTAGGTCTGCCGCCTTTTGAGCTATTGGTTAATGGATGAGGTAGCTGAAAATGAGGGCTTTGGAAATGTACGTAGGAGTGTTTGTGTTAACATTTTTTTGTCTGCTCTATTTATTGTCCAAAAGATATTACAAACGAAGAGGTAATCAGGCTCAAGACCACCACCAAGATAAGGGCAATTGTTCTCTTTTCTGCTATCTTCTTGATGGAGTAGTTTGTATGTTCCCCATTTTTATTAGGTGCATTATTGATGCCCCTACTATAACATTGGTAGGATATTCTGCTTGATTGCGGCTTATATGAATTGCCATTTTTTTTTCCCTTCATTGTTTGATGTTTCTAGTAGGATCCTAACTTGGATTATCACCGGCAGGCTCGTTTCACTGCATTGGAGTGGTACTTGAAAAGCTTATTATCTCTTACTTGCAGTTTGCTTATTTTGCAATCTATGTTCTTATCATATGATGTCAATGCTAGCTTCACTGATATTGTGATCTTTATTGTCTAGATTTATCTCTGAAAGCAGCTTGGGGTAAGCAATTGGTGTCCTGTTTCCATGCTTAATTTAGCTTCTGTGGAAATCGCATGATTCAAAATGGTCGTTGACTTAATTGTATCCCTGGGAAATCTTATAATTGAATCAAATGAGGAAGTTTGGGTGGTTTGGATCTAACCAGTTTCTTGATTAGATGGAGCATAATTTCAAACCATGAAACTAATCTCTCTACAATGTTATGGTATGGTTGAGTGTATTTGACTCTCTTCAAACCCAATGTTGTTGGAGCATCATGAAATGGGCCTCCCTTTTGTGGTTAGCTGGGAAGCAGTTTTCAAGCCCAAGTCTAAGGTGTCGGTAGTTTGGCATTTGAAAGCCTTTCTTTGGCTGGAAGTGGTTATGGTGGTTTTTCTTATGACCAATCTTGTTTATGAAGCTTCTAAGCATAGATGTAGTGTTTGAAAATATTTCTTTGGTGGAAAGTAGTTATTGCCATTCTACTTAGAGCTGTACTCCGTTTTTAGCATTAAGTGACTTGGATTTAAATAGACCTAGCTAATTACCACTTCTAGCAGACAAGTTTGTCTCCAGGTATATAATTTTTTGTTTCTGTTGATGACAATGTTGGTTCGGATGTCCATATATGCTTCTTTGAAAACTTGTGCAAAAAGGGTGATCTATCTTTGTGTTTCTCCTTGTGTTTATTATCACCCTCCATAGCGCACCAATTCCTAGCTTTGTCAGTGTTAGTGCAGATTTGATACATTCATATTTTATTCTCTTCAAGAATGCTGAGGATATGGAATAGTTATTTACAGCACCCTACATTCCAGTTGTGGTACAATACGGAATGCAGTTGATGACTTTGATATGTTGTAGGGTGTTAGGCTTAATGACACGATATTTTGGGTCACGGACTACATTGATTCGCCAATTTAGGCAAGCTGGATAACATTGTGATCTGGAAAGCAAAGTATTGCAATCTGGTAACCAGGTACATTATTACAGTTTGGGAGGTAGTTGGGATCCTTATTACTTCGGAGTAAAGAGCAAGGTTCTTTGTTTCTTGGAACTATTGGTTGAACCTTCCTCCCAGATCAGGTTGGGTATTCTGGATGTTTTTTGTACTCATTGGCCTAATGCACCTCCTTTCTGTTGACTGACCATCTTGGGTAATGCACATCTTACACATTATGCTCTTCTGATTCAAAGACTCAGATTCCATCAAAAGCTAGCATTTCATGGTCAGTTCATCAATATGATTAAAGCAAATAATGTTGAACAATGAATGCTTTATCTCCAGATGCATTTAAGCTGATAAGAGTTGTGTGTCTCATGTTGTCTTTCTCTTGAAGAGAAAAAAATCCCTCTTCTTGCTCCATTTGGAACGGGCTTTCTGTTCTTTTTGATTGCATTAGGTTTGCATGTTAATCTCAAAGGACTTGCCAATGAAAATGAGGCTCTATAATAAGCTTAAAGGATTTAGTTCAGTTCAATTTAGTGGTTTTTTTTTTTTTCCTGATGGCAGTCAACTGGTGTATTTTGCTTGGAGAGGAACTACAATATCCAACTAAAATGAAGCAGAATCCGAGCTTTTTGCTCTAATTCAGGGGAAGAAGTTTTCTTCTTAACTATATGCTTTACACAAAGTCTATCTTCTCCCTTACATGATAGGGCTCTAAAGCCAAGTTCTTGGTTCAGTTTACCCAATGAGTTTGGGCAGATGCTCCAATCCTGCCATCCCCCTCAAGAACATTAAAAACAATAGACCACATACAGCATCACACATGAAAACAACCCTTTTGAAAGCATACTTATGGAATGGGCAGCCATCCAATCTTCACTTATAAATATCGAATGGCCTTATTTCCATTCTCAAATACTGGAAGTTTATTTTATTCCTAATGCCCTAGATGCCTCCAAGAAGTGAGAAAGAGTTTGCCTTTTTGAATAAAAAGAGCGCTTCTAGCAAATAGAAAGAGGGCTCGTTCATCCTCTTTTCACCGCTCTTCTGTTGCTTTTGCACTAATTTGTGGGAGAATTCTGTTTTTTGTTCCTCTGACTTGCTTGTAGTTCTGCTTTAGGGCCTTCAAAGGGTGCCTTTGCTGACATTGCAGGATTGAAGAATGTTAGCTTCATTTTCTTTGTAACGTTTATATGTTCCACTAAGACAGGACATTGTCTCTTTTCCTTTCCAATCATTGTCTTGATTTCTCTTCTTAATAAGTTTCTCTTATACCAGGGTGAAAATGAAAAATATACTGTTGCTTGTCCTTAGGCTTAGATATTCAGTTAGTTTTACCAGTCATACGCTCTCACCATGTAAGGATTGGACATTTTATGAATTTAGAGAGAATTGCTCAGTCTCTGAGAATGTGGCTGTTAATGCCAGGTATGGATCCTTTGGTAAAATACTATGCTTGTAGCTTGTTGTAAAGGAGCAGATATTTGCAATCCTTTTTCTCAGGGGTAGAGGTAGCACATGATCTTTTATGAAGGAAAAATAAGCACCAAACACTTTATGGTGGAGAAAGTATGTATATTTGCCCCATCGTGTTTGATATTTCATGGTTTGATTGTGATGAACCTAGAAGTATGGGCACACTGCTGATAGTGAATGATTGGAGCGTGGAACTTAATTTTTTATTTTTCTTATTCAAGATATGTCATGTCCATCCCGATCATTTACTGAAGTCCTAAACACAAGAGGTACTGAAGCATTGCTAGGATCAGTAAAAGCAGTAAGTACAGCAAGGAGCAACCATTACCAATGTGAAGGAAGTCAAGTAGCTGGAAGTTAGTTACTTTGTTAGATGATTGTAGTTGTAATCAACGTATGTGTATTTGCAAATAAACCGATTTAGGTGTGTAAGCTGTGCTATATAAACAGCAAACTTATAATAGGTTGCACGCTTGAATGACAACAGATTCGAAGTTGGAGTTTACCCAAATCCCCCAATTAATCTCATCTCTCTTCAATTTCTTTTATTCTCCTTCTCTTCTCCTTGATCTTCTTGATCATTTCTTCTTCTCATTTCCTCGTGATATGCCCTACTGACTTGAGTTATATTACAGTATGATTAAGGAAACTACCAAATTTAAAGATGTGTGTCTTGATAATTTATAGATGATTTTTTGTTCTCTTTTGATCTTTTGAAAATTTCAGGGCAACCATATCCATTATTGCCTATAATGGATACTTTTGGGAGTATAGCTTAAGCATCAATCATCAAAACCAGACTTCATGGAGTTTGGAGCGCGAGTTTAACCTATTGACAGCAATCCCTGATATTGCCAGTGGCTCATGATCAAATCTTGTGGATTCTGTGCTGTTTACACATGTCATCTTTCTATCAAGGTCACTTAGCATTTTGTTATATATTTGCTGTTGTTCAAAGGTAGCAAAACATTAGAGAGGGCATTTTACTTTTTGGATCATCATTGCCGTAAAAACATTATGAGATTGTGGTTGAGTCACTTTTACTACTATTTAATTTTTACTTTGGATCCTCATTGCCGAAAAAACTTTACAAGATTGTGGTTGAGTCACTTTTACTATTTGATTTACTTTTTACAACTTTGTTACATAGTGGCTGGGGCTCTTGCTGCAAAGAATCGGGCCACATGAACCCCCCCACCCCCACCCCTGGCGCAAGGGAGAAAAAAAATGGCAACTACAAAGCTTTGTGGGGTTGATTGTATGAATCTTCTTCTGCCATTTGTGCTGGTTTAGATCAACTTTCTCTAAAAGTTGAAGCATCTTTAAAAGTTTATTCATTACCTAACTTTTGAGTTTGTCTAGGCTTCTCTCTCCCCTTCATGTTGCTTTGCTTTATTTGAGTGGTTACTAGCCGCTGAGGAAGCACCATAGGGAACAATTACAGACCAAACGAAACAAACAAAACTAATCCTTTTCCGACTGCATGTTTAGTTACATGGATTCTGCACTTCAATTTTGCTATGCCGTAAGTCATTTCTACTGTTAACTCCGAATGTGCAAGGTCATGTCTGATGATTTCCTTCGAACTAATTTTTAGTCTTCCTCTGCTGCAACTAAAATAAGCCTCTTGGAAGCTCTCGTCACACCTAATAGGCACATTAGATGTTCTTAATTTTCACGACACAATCAGCTCAAAATGCTTTTTTTTTTTTTTGGTGGGAGAGTTCAGTCAGAAATTTCTGCCAGAAACAACCAGCTAGGCAAGGCAGCTACTTCTGCAAGTGAGAAAGGTAAACAAGAATTAACTCATAATGTACATATTGAGTGAAGTCAGCTGAAACTTTTGAGAACTTCTGTTCCCTTTCTGTGGATACAATATCATTCTTCACTTCCCATGCATACCAAATAGTAGTCAGAGGAATAATAGAACTAGTCTTGTCTTTGAAAGTCATATGGCAGAGTCAATCTCAATCTCCAATCTAACACTCAAGCAGTTATAGGGACCCCACAATGGGGGAAAAGATGGTTCACTGATTCCTGCCATTTTTGGCGAAGCACACAGCAGTTTGCAAGACTTATGACTTTTTTCTGAAGAATTTTTTTGTTTTGAGATCTCACTCGGGTCTCTTAGGGGGAGCACCAGCCTTCCCTTAAACATTCCCAAGCCACGGAGAATCAGCCATTTTTTTTTCCAGGTTCCATCTGCCTTGATCTTTATCCAAGCTCATTTGAACCCTTGGGTGAACCGTGGTGCAATCGGTAGAATTGTCAGTTTTGTGATCTATAAGTCATCGGTTTAAGATCTGAAAACAACCTACTGTATAATCTAAAATAAAATTTATATAAAGACCCGATGTTGTCTAACTCTTCTCCAGATCTGGAGTTTTACACTCCAGGATGCCCCTTCATTTGAACTGTGTTGAGTAGGATGAATAGCTGCTGAAGTTCATGGAAAGCCTCTTCGTATGCCCAATATGCCTCAGTTGAACAGGACTCCAAACCAGAGGATCCATTCAAAATTATTTGCAAATTTAGCATTCTGAGTCTTCTACATGTCTGAATTCATTACGAAATTCTGTCTTCCAACACAAAACCACCAATCTGTTTATCTGAACAGAGCAAACGGAATGATCAAAAACCCGGTTCGTAGTTAATAAAACTTGAGAAAACCTTACATCGTTGCATTGCATGTTTCCAAAGAAATGTTTTTCTGAAGGCTGATTCAGAAACATGGGCAACAGGAAGAATGCTCCAAGCAGAGAACTCATATGATTTGTCTGCTCTGCTGCATAGAAAAAATTTTCAATATTCTTTCCAGTTTCAGCCCAACAGAGCCGGGGAATGGGAAAGATGGAAGGGAAGAGAAAGGGAGGTTTTTTTTCGTTAATAATCAAATAAAGAAAATACTTTTATTAAAAATTTGTATAATATTTCATCAGCATCCAAGCAAGAAAAGGTAAATATTTTTTTTAGTTTATTTTATTTTTTATGATTTATTACTATTTTTTTCTCCAAATTTTCTTAGAAGCCAATAGTTTCTGACTTATGAATCTTTATATTTTATCAGTAGCAGCAGATCCAAAAACATTCCAGTGATGAACCCACATTGCACGCACCTAAAATCTCTTGATTAGTAGCATTCCCAACCGGTAATCAGCTTTCTGGTCTTTCATCTGCATGTGTGATATTCAGTATTTGATATTTTTACGTAGTGTCAATAACTTTGTTGGCTCATTACTGTAGAACCTCATTTTTACCTATTTGGCCTGTACTTAAGAAAGAGAAGAAAAGAAAGGGAATGAATTTGTGTGAAGATCAAGGTGAGTGATTCCATGATCTTCACTTGGTTTTATAATTTAATGTCTCTCTATGATTCATAAGTTATATCCGATAGATTTATAGTGATTATATATAATGATTTCAATAAACCTCTTGCATCCAATATTAGTAAATAAATCGAATTTAGGTAAATTAAGAAAAACAAAGACAGTTAGGCAAACTTGGGACTTACAAAGTTTGAGCAAAGTTTGAATGTTGTTTAACTGGCAGAGGCCAAAGCTTCACGTTTGAGCTAGAGTTCAAAGCCCGGGCTAAACCAAGTGGCATTTTATGAAGCTGGAATTCATAGGAAGTGATCATAATCCAATTATAGATAAAATCAAAATGTAAAGAGATGAGCATATTAATTATATGGATTTTCATCTAGGTGACTTTTTATGATGATTTGTATTAAACGGCATTGGAGTACCGTTTGAATATTAGAAACAAAAATTGGGAAAAATATTTTTTGATGATTCCAAATCATCTATAAATGACACTAAACAACATCTTTTGAAAGATTTATCATAAAGTAAGGAATTTAGGTGGGGATTTGATAGCTAAGTTGCTATGAGTAACCCTACTGACCTTCTTTAGCAAGAATGAGGTATTAGAATGATTATTTGTGATACAAATATATTTAAAGAAACATGAAAGAAAGCTCCACATGTGCTTTAATAAA
>JAODPA010118472.1:0-18456 GCA_025585075.1 Nepenthes mirabilis | reverse complement strand
TTATATTAATTAATTATGATTAATATAATTGTAAAAACTCAAATCTTACATCGTGCTTCTCACTCTAGCGAGGTACTTCGCGAGCAAAGAGCTTAACACCTCGAAGTTTCCGAGGACTTGGTTGACTATAAACTCCAAGTCGCTATAGACAATCAAGTGCCTCTGAGAATTCTCTTGGCAATTGGAATCCGACAAGTAGGGCTTTGTACTCAATGACATTGTTGGTGGTCAAGAACCCGAGGATCATTGAATACTTCCTCTTTGACCCATCTAGGGTTCTCAAGACTACCTCAATCCTGCTACCCAACTGTGTTAATGATCCATCCATGTGTAGTGCCCAGGATGAAATTTCCTTTTCCAACCAAGCATCATTGTCGAAATCATGGCCATTTGGAACCTGAGTCATGGTTTTAACTATGAAGTCCACTAGGGCTTGGCCTTTTACGGCCGGCCTCAGTTGGAACTCTATGACAAACTTGGTCAATTTGATGGCCCATTTGACCAATCGCCCAAATGTGTTGGGCGTCTGTAGGATTTTATTCAAAAGTTGATCGGTCAAGACAACAATCTTATATATTTCAAAGTACAACTGTAGTTTTTTGGCTGAATAGACGAGCGCTAGGGTGATTTTTTTCGGCATGTGAGTAACAGGTCTTGGTATCTATCAGGATTTTACTGATGTAGTAGACCGGCTGTTGCAGATTGGGCTGCTGCCAAATCAAAACTAAGCTTAGCACTGTATCTAAAACTGCGAGGTACAGGTAGAGATCCTCACCATTTTCTGGTGACATCAAGAGAGAGGGATTGGCGAGGTATTTCTTCAGCTCCTAGAAGGCAGCCTAACTGTTGACCATCCACCAAAAACCAGTTGCCTTTATTCCCCTCAGGGCCTTAAAGAAAGGGAGATTTTTCTTGGCTGATTTCTCTAGGAAACTGGAGAGCGCTGTGAGCCTTCTGATCAACCATTGGACTTCCTTCATGGTCCGAGGTGAGCTCATGTCCACGATGGCTTTTGTCTTCTGAGAGTTTTTCTCAATCCCCCGCCAAGAGACAATAAAGCCTAAGAACTTTTCAGATGACACTCCGAAAGCACACTTGGTAGGATTTAGCTTCATCTAGTGTACCCGAAGCACCCTGAAGGCCTCATCGAGATCGCGAATATGGTCGTTGGTGGTTTTACTCTTAACGTGGATGTCATTTATATGCACCTCCATATTTCGGCCGATTTGGGTTTTGAATATTTTTTTCACAAGCCATTGGTATGTGGTGGCCGCATTCTTCAATCAAAAGGTATGACCTTGTAGTAGTACATTCCCTGGTTTGTCATGAAGAAGGTGTGCTCTTCGTACTCAAGATTCATCCGGATTTGATTGTAAGCCGAGTATTCATCCATGAAACTCAATAACTCAAGACCGGATGTAGAGTCTACAAGTAGGTCGATCCTAGGCAATGAATAGATATCCCATAGGCACATCTTATTTATATCAGTGAAATCGACGCAAATCCATCACTTCCTATTGCTCTTCTTGATGAGCACCGCATTGGAAAGCTAGTTTGGGCACTAGACTTCTCTGATTAAACCTACATCGAGCAGCTTTTTTACTTCTTCCTGGATGGAAATGAGTTTTTTGAAGGAGTGGTTCCTCCAGTTTATCTTGACAGGTTTATGACCGAGATCGAAATCTAACTTGTTGACCATTACTCTGATTGGTATCCCAATCATGTCGACGGGTGTTCATGTGAAGACTTTAGAGTTTTGCAGGAGGAAGGTGACTAGTTGGTTGTGTAGGGGTCTCATTAGTGAGCTTTCGATTTGTATGCACTTCTTAAGATCACTAGGGTCCAATGGAAACTTCGGCCAGTTGGTCTGAAGTGGCTTGAGTGACTTGGTAACATGTCTGACCGGTCACTTGGTCACCCTGGACCTCTTCAACACCACGTGCTGTTGGGAATTTCACTTTTAGGCATGGGGTTGACGTCACTGCCCCAAATGTGATTAGTTAGGGTCAACCTAGGATGAAATTGCATACCAAAGGCAGGTCGACCACTAGAAATATGAGCATTCGGGATGCTGTCTTCAAGTACGTCTCCAAGGTAACCTCTAGTTGGATGGTTCCCAGGACAAGTATCGGTTTGTTGTCCAATCCATATAGGGGTCCCTCAACCAACTTCATTTGACCCTTTTTAGTCCTAGTTTAAAATACATATCGAGATAAAGCAAATTATGAGAATTTTTGTTATTGGTAAAGACTCGTTACAGTTTGTAGTAAACTGTACCATCCGGAATGAGTACAGATACAATCCGAGGGTCAGAATGGGGAGTTATGACATGTGTTATATTGTCGTCGTCAAAACTAATGATATCATTCTCAGCTCCTACCCTCGTCTTCTTACTACTGGCAGTTATCACTGGGCGATCAGGGGCATTTCTCTTGGATGGCTTGATTGTCACTATGTTAATGACTCAAGTTACAACCCAATTCCTCGCTTGCCCTGGGTTCCATTGTAATTTGTTGAGATGCTCCTTTTGAATTAGGTCCTCGATCTCCCTCTGTAAAGTCCGATAGTCTTCTATGCTATGACCTGGAGATCAATGGTAGTGGTAGAACTTCAATTGGTCTCCTCTCTCCAGGTTCTTGGTCGGCTTTGGCCATTTTAGAAATTTTTTACCTTGGATCTATATGAGGATGGTGGTTTGGGAGTCATTTTGAGGGGTTAGATGCAGGGGCCTCAACTCCCTTCAAGCTCTTGGCTCCACCCTAGGCTACTTCCTTAAGTCCTAGGAGCCAACATGGTGTCTGTTTCTCTTTTTCCCATTTATCGGCCCTTGATGGAAGTAGTCTGGTCGCTGCTTTACCTCGTTGGCCTTCTTGGCAGCTATGTAGATACGAGTTATGGCCTCTAACTCCTAGAAGGTCTTGGGATCCTGGTGGGCTAAGTGTTTAAAGAAATCGCTCGGCTCCAGAGTTGACATGAAGGCATTCAGCTTCACATCGTCAGTGAGTTTGGGTATTTGTCGTGCCTCTATGGTGAAATGGGTCAGGAAGCACTTCAAGCCTTCGTTTAGCCCTTGCTTGATATAGGCAAAGTGTCAAGGCTACTTCTCCTCCATTCGATTAGAGGCAAAATGTGATAGGAAGCTGTCAGCAAGTTCCTGGAATATCTAGATTGAATTCAGTTGTAGGCAGTAGAACCAAATCCAAGCATCCTCTTTGAGAGTCAGTAGGAAATATAGGCACATGGCATATTCGCCTAAGCCCTAGAAGCTCAACAGGGTGTGAAAATGGTCTAGGTGATCCATTAGATCAGAACTCCCTTTGTAAGGCTCCACAATTGGCATCTTAAATTTGCGAGAGAACAGCTGTGTCCAGATTTTCAACGTGAACGACGATCTCCTCAAATCTGTGGAGCGTTTGCTAGTGCCTCCTCTGAACACGTGCTACCATATTTTTTTCATTTTCTCCTTTTGAGGGGAGGCTACGGTCCTTTTCACGTTAAGGAAAGTCCTTAACTTTGAGGGATTCAGTGAGAGGTGCTGGACTGGGCGGTTGCTACCCTTCGCTGGCTTGGCACTACTCGATGCTCCCTCTTGGGTTGGGGACCTTCGGTCGATGTGGGAGTAGCGAGGGTTCCGCCATTTCATCCTGCATACTACGACTCAATCTACCCTCTAACCACGATCGAGCCCTGTCACTCAAAATTTCTTGGGATTTCAGGTCATCAGGCTACTATGTCTTACCAGTCAAGTTCTTCTTCCGCCAAATCTTCCACTTTGAAGTCAAAGTGTGAGCGGTGGAGGAAGGAGCCCCCGGTTCCTGCTCCCCCTAGCGTGCACAAAGGGTCTGGAGCATTTGGGATATCTTATCCATCTAGGTGGCAAGTGCTTGCATGAAGCACATCGATCGCTCCTCCACACGGCTACCTGCAGAGGAGTCATCGCCATGGGAGGCGACATCCTTAGCCGGAGTGCTGGCTTGAGCCCTGATGTTGACCATGTTTGCTTCTGTTAGAGTGGTAATTAGGCATTTCGGTCATTTTTCATAGACGGTGTCAATAATGTGTCCTCGGTTCCAGGTTGTTGTATAGATTAGCAAACCACTTCATCTTCTTCAGCGAGTCGAATTAAAGCAGGTCCAGTCTCCATCACTACGAAACTGAATTTTTCACACTACAATTAAAAACGAGAGGTCAAAGAATTAGCGAAACTCATTCCTTGGTATATCCTCCAATACTCATATCCCAAATCCTTCTGTAAGAAAGGAAAGATGCAATGATGTTAAGACAATGTGTGAATTCATGAGGAAAGAGGGATTGAGTGTGGACCAAAGGATTGAGCTCTAATGGTTGTGTTCAACGTGAAACGACTTGGAGGTGCGCTCGACTGATAGTGGCTTAAAGATGGTGATACACTCGATTGGAAGAGGCTCAAAGGGTGAGATGGTGCACACTACTGGGTGTGGCTTAGAGAGAGGGAGAGATCCAACTGTTAAGGAGTGGTGTGGTGAGTGAGACGTGTGCTCATAGGCTTGAGCAGCCTTGGAAAGAGGGACTCCTTTGCTCTTTGAGGGATGCTCTAATGCTTAAGTTCGCTTTCTTCGAGGGGCTTGAGGAGGTAGTGTTGCTTGCCCATTCCTGTAAGGGTAAAGCAGTATTTATAGTCGATAGAGACAGTTCAACTTCAGTTGGGTGTTACGATTGGTGACAGCTATCTGCATAAATGTGCTGAGTTGTTCCGACGATTGTGAGCGCTTATTATGGTAACCGTTGTTGTCGGCCGGTTTCTGCATCCTGTATTAGGATGGTTTTGGAGATCTCTGATCGGGGGTTACCTTCTTCGAAATGATTCGTTGAGTTGAAATTGACATCTTGGGTGGCACATAATCTTGGACAGAAATTCTCTGGGAAGTAACTGCTGTCCTTGGGAGATATGCAATCTTGGGTAATATTTGGGGAATATCTGTTAAGCTATCTGGGCCGGTTATGGAACGTCCCCATTGGGCCACCTGTAGGTTGGTGAGTTGGAGGGGTTCCCACGGGATAACCCTAGTTGCCCGTTCTTCGTTAGATGGACTTAGGTCGGCCTGTCTAGTTTCGGGCCTTGGTGTGGCCAGGCCGCTATCCTCTGGGCCCTTTATTCACCTCTAGGCTTAGTCTCTGGGCCAACCTACTTATCACCGTACCCATCAGTATTATATTGGTGGTTAAACATAAACTGACAATTTATTTAAATTATATTTGGATTTAGATTTTGAAAATAATTACTAATCGCTTCATAGTATTGGTTTTAAAAGGAATATTATGAATGAGAACTCCTCTTTATTATAGAATAGGAGGCTAGGATATCTCTCTATTGAAAATTCAAAAACTTGATAAATGATGAGTCGTATAAGCTCTTAATTTTATTGATTTTAGCTCTTATATAAACTATATAAAGGTAAACAAGGCTAATAAGATTGTTAAATGTGTCAAAAGGAGCTCTTATATTCTAGATATCTCACACACTGATGGTTGTGGACATTTTATTACTCATTACTTAAATGGTCAATGATATGTTATATCTTTTATTGATGATGATGCAAGTTATCTACATTTCTATTTTCTAAATCATAAAGATGAGGAACTAGATGCATTGAAAACTTATAATATGGAAGTAGAGAAACATAATGTAAAGCAAATCAAGATCATAAGATCTAATAGACAAGAAGAGTATTATGAAAAGGTACATTGAAAAGTGACCATTGAAATATCCATTAGTAAAATTCTTTGAAAAAGAGGGCATGATTGCATAACGTATGACATTTAGCACACCATAACAAAATGGTGTAGTTAAAAGAAGAAATCATATATTTATAGATATGGTAATGAGTATGATTAATAATTCTAATATATCATTATCCTTATGACTGAAGTCCTAAAGACCGTAGTGCATATATTAAATAGAGTTCTTTAAAAGGCTATCTTTAAGAAATCTTTTGAATTATGGAATATGTGAAAATCAAATTTGATCATATACACATCTAAGATTGTCTTGTTGAAGTAAGAATTTATAATTATCACTTAAAGAAATTAGATCTAGGAATAATTAGTGGTTTTTTCGTTGGCTATGTAGATAACTCTAAATGATTTAGATTTTATTGTCCTTCTTACAATCCTAAAATAGTGGAATCTAGAAATGTAAAGTTTCTTGGGGATATTGAAGTTGGTCACCCTCAAAAGATGAAATTTAAGGAAGGAAGATATTTATTTTAACATTATATTGCAACTATCGTGGCCTGAGTATCTAAATTATAATAATCATGATTAATTAAACTACTATAATAAAAATTAAGATCAAATGATGTAAAACAATAGTAAAAAATTGGATCGGTTGATTTGGCACTTGAAGTAGGCTTGACTAGCACCTGAGCACCAAAAGTAATGGTTTAGCATCTGAGGCTCACCCGAGAGCCGATCAAGCAATCGCTGGCAATAACTATACATCTAATGAATGCCTGAGCAGTGCTTGAGCTCAGTAAATCTGAGGCCTAGCGCTTGATGCATGCTCAAGCGGCGCTCGAGCGCAAGGCTTTATAAAAAGGATCCTTGCGCTCAATTTTTGTCATTTTTACAATATAATTTAGAGAAAAGAGAGTGCTGAGGAGAAGAGAGAGGAAACCAAGAAACTCAAATTTGAGGTAATCCAAGTTACAATTTAAGTAAATCTAGAATTTAAGTAAATCGAAGTCAAGGTAAGTGCAATATAAATTCCTTTTTCTCTTGTTACTATTCCTTATCAATTCTTCTAAGCATTTTTGTTCTAATGCTCGTCCAATGTATGATTTTGAAGCTAATGTGTGTATTTTATGCATGCATGTTAATTTTTCATGGATTTATAGCAAATTTCATGTGAAATTCCCAGTTATATTCAAGCTTCACATATATGTTTTATATATTAAAATTTCAACTACATACATATTTTAAATTCATGATTTAATGACCTTGTATGTGATTAATTTTTATACCTCATGCTATAGTAGGTTCTAGACTTACATTATAAGCTTGCATGTTTAGAAAATTAAAGAATTATACCATACATGTTAAATATATACACTGATACTATAGAAATTGCCCATGTCGCTGATTTCTACTTGCTTTCACTGAATTTTGCTGTAGTTTATGCTTTAATTTCGTGCAATAAGTGATGCATGTTTTAAATTATCAAATACAAGTCTTATAAATTTTGAAATTATGTAGTTTTTTTTGCAAGATTAATGAATGTTCCTAAATTTTTGGGGTTGCATGTGCTGTTGTCAAAATTCATGCATTCTCATACTGTTTTTACTGCAATAGTTGCTGAATTCTGAACTCTCCATGCCCCAATTTCGTATAGTAGTCTACTTATGCTTTAAAACTATATATATATGGCATGTATAAGCTAGAAAATACATGTGAATTGAACTACTTATGCTGAATTTCCAATGTGCATGTTGAATTATGTTAGTTGCTGATTTTTTTTACATTTAGCTATAAATTTAGCACCCAATTCTTTCAATTTTAATATGACAAAGCTTCTATAAAAAGTATAGGTATGAATTCATAAAATTATGACAAAAAACTCAATAACATGTTATGAATTACTAATATTTTCTCCCGGAGTGAGAAAATTAAGCAGAACTAAAAAAAAGTGTAGAGTTTTTATAAGTATAAAAGTTAGATCAATGTTATAATTCAGCGGGTGGTATATTATAATATCATTAATATATTATTATGGTATATTGATCTCTGACCGTATATAATCGTGGGGTTAAGAAGTGGGGTTATATATAGACGGTCCACTTTCAAGTCTTGAATAGGACTGTATGGCCTTTGATTGTGTGAGAGTATATATAATTTGATTTTTGATTGTCTATTCATTTAGTTAGTAAGGTCTACTAGCCATAATCCCTAAAGAAAAATAAGATTTAAGTATGTTTTGATGGCCAAGATTAAGAAAGAATATGATAAGAAATCTAAAAATATATCATGTAAGTTTTTCCTGTAAAAGAGGAGTGCTCCCACAACGTAGAGAGAGAAGCTCTCTCTTCTCTCTAAAATTCACATTCGTGCGGCGTTCTGGAACTAATTTCTTTGGTCGCTGCCGGCCATGGACGATCTCCTGGGAGCCCCCATCGGCCCTCCCCAGGACTCCGCCTCCCCTATTTTTCCATCTCCTCATACTTCGTCGGATTCCGAATCTAAATCCCTAGACCGTTCCTCTCTCCAATGTCCGCGGCTGAAGAAGAACAAGTCTTCCCATTGTCCAGCCCCTGATGCATCATTCTTGGCTCTTTCGAAATCAAAGGAGCTTCGCAATAGTTCTAAGAATGATGCTGCTGCCCCCCTTTCTTGGGTTGGTGTCATCCAGAAGGATTTTCGCTGGTCAGGTTTCAGAGCTGACATACTACCCCCCAGGCTTTCAGTGGTGATTCGGCCACCATCTCCCCCCCACCTGATGTTATCGATCAAGGTAACCTTTTCTGGGGCTTTACCTTGGTTGGTCACTTTCTTGACTCCCATCCTCATTTCCTAACTGTCAAAACCATAGCCAGAAAAATTTGGGCCCGGTTTGGACTCAAACACACTGCCGGTAATGAAGCCGGTTTCTTTTTCTTTCGCTTCTCATCCCAAGAGATGATGAAGAAATGCCTTTGGGCTGGACCTTGGATATTTTCTGGAAAAGCTATTTTCCTTAAACGATGGGCTTCGGGTCTACCATTGACAAAGGAAGAACATAAGCGGTTTCCCATCTGGATCAAACTATTCAACCTGCCGATTGAGTTCTGGACTCATGTTGGTCTCAGTTGGATTGCAAGTGCCATTGGGGTTCCTCTGCTACTCGATTCCAGAACAACCGGAATGGAAAATGTCTCCTTCGCAAAGATTTGTGTTAAGTTGGTGTGGATGGCCCTTTTCCCAATTGCATCGCCATTCAATCTAGCCCCGAATCCGAATCTAGATCGTTAGTGAATGTGGAATATTATTGGAAGCCTACTCGCTGCGAGCGTTGCCATTTGATAGGTCATGTTGAAGCCAAATGTCATTCCAAGAATGTCATCCTTCGTCCCAGTTCATCCAATTCTGCCGCTGATGACCAAAGGGAATCTGTGCATCCGAATCCAGTAGGCCACCTGCTTGTTGAAAATGACTCCAGCGTGGTTAATGATTCCCTGAATCCTACTAGGACTTTTCAACACTCAAACTCTGGTTACTCCCTTGGAGAGGCTTCCTCTGTGAGCCAGTTGGATGCGACTGCGATGAGTGGTGATGTTAACTGTGTTTTATATGTGGAACACCCATCTTCTGAGGCTGAGAAGGTCTTCCATTCCCCTCCTTGTGAGGAGCCGTTGGCTTATAAAGCTCCAATTGGATGCCCATCAACTGGGGCAGTGCCGGATTCCCATGCTTCTTCTTTTCTTGAGCCGGTGGAGCATGTGATCCCAGATGAGGGTGCATCTAGGCTGTCGTCCCAGCCTCCTCTGTCTGAAGTTTCTGATCAGGGCTCCTGTCATCAGGTTGCTAATACCTCTGTGCCTTTTCTCTCTTTCGCAGATATTGTACTTAGGGACCTCAATCCGTATGATATGCCAAGCAGATGTGTCCTCCCCCAGCCAATCTTTGATGAAGATCGGTTAGTTGCTCTTGGCAGTATTCCCCCGGCCCCTGATGATTTCTTTGCAACTGGCTTTGCCCATTATACGCCCTCTACCCCTACTGATCAGCATTGCCAGGCCCCCGACAATGCGTTGGCTCCTTTGGATGCTTCTGGTCTTTCGAAGGCTTTGAATGGAAGGGAGTCACTTGCTCCAGATGATGCTATGGGCGGTTTGAATGGTGACCCATCGTCCCTGCCAACAGTTTTGGATGGGGTTCCTGCTTCCACTAGCCCTCCTGTTGCGCAGTCCATGCATCCTCCTATGGATGACGATCTCGATCGAACTCCTTGTTCTATCTCTTGGCTATCAAATAAGTATTCTTTGGATACTTCCAATATTGAGGATGCAATCAGTCTTAGCCCCAGAGACTCCTCCGCTGAAATTTGTATGGGTAGAGCCCTTGACCTCTCCAAAGGAAAATTCTTAAGCGTCGAAGGGGTGATGGCTATACAATATGAATCTTGGAAGCCAGCAAAGTCCCGAAAAAAAAAAAAAACTTCCAAAAAATCCAAGGGATCTTTTGTCTCCTAATCTTTATGCTGGAGTGACTTGTTTCGCTGGGGCTGGTCCAAATTAGTGGGCTCTCGGCTTGTTTTCTTTTGCCTTCTAAATTGTGAGACAAGATGCCTTCTTGGATGGTTTCTGGGAGTTTGTCTATTTACTTTTCCTTCGCTACAAAGAAATCATGTCGCTAGTCACTCCCCCTACTAACCTCTGCTATGTGGAATCTTCCTCTTCCTTCTATTAAATTTGTTGGAAGTGCTGAGGGCGGGTCTTGATCCTGTCCTGAGGATGGCTGATGTTGCTGGTCATACGCCCTGTGAATGCCGAAGCGGGTGCCATGTATAACTGTCGGGTTGCTGAAACTGGATGGAGCTGACAACTGAATGGCATTGTCATTGCTGCTGTTTCTGTATATTACCTCCTGCTGGTTTAGACAGAATTGGTTATATGTTACCCCATATTGCAATCGTGACTACTGTTGCTGGTGTTGGTAAATGTTGTTGCTAGAAAGCTGCTTTGGGCTCTTGGAGGCTAGATGTTGTTGGAATGCAACTGATCCCGCTGTGATGCTAGGCTGTGACCTTGTTGCTGGAGTCACAGTCCAGTTTCTTGTCCCCTGTTGATCTGCTCAAGTTCTGTGTTGAATAAACAACTGCTGGGAGGTTGCAGGCTCCCTGCTCGTCCCTGTATCCCTCCTGTGGTCTGTGCTATGATGGTAGGAAGCTACTGTTGATTACTGAGGTTAAATCTGATGACTTGCTACCTCTGGTGTAATCTTGTCCGTAAGAATAGGGACATGCTGCTCCTGGCCGATGCCAGAAGGTTGCAGGATCCTGGCGTGGACTTTGTTGCGGGCTCCTATTTTGTATATAACTCTGCTCGAGCTGAAATTTTGCCTTACCCGAGGCTAGTTGTTGAGCCCGCGATGCCCATGATCTCCTGCCTTCGACAGGGGTCTGATGTCCAAGACCCTTGTGCTCGGTCGATAATGCATATGCCGTGGTGGTGTGTCTGGTCGAGGTCCCTGCTGCTGGCATATACAGCTTTTATTGCTGGATGGTTCTATTTACTGGAACGATGGTAGTCAGCCTGCTATAGTCTGGTTTTGAATAGCAAGCCTCAATGATATTGTGTTACTGCTGTTGTGGGCTATCTTCAGTATGTTGGATTGCTGAGATGAGCCAACTGGGATGATTTGCGGCTACCCTATTTGGATGACGTGGAAGTTTTGGCTCCGCTGGACTTTTTGGTCTTTCTCTCTCCCTCCCGGTCAGGGAGGCGATTTTTTGGTGTTGTATGCTACATCTGTTGCCATGGTAGCTGATGCGGTTTTTGGTGACTCAGTAGGAATAATTACTCTGGTGGCACTGATCTTGATGATCTAATTGTATTGGATTTTTGTCTCTTCATAACGAATGTTATGGTTTCAGGGAACTCCCTTGCTGCTATGTTCTTACTTCAAGTTGGCACAACACTTGGAATAGAACATAGATGTTGTACCTTTTAATTTTTAATGTAATTTACTTACTTACTAAAAAAAAAAATTTTCCTGTAAAAGGTCATGTCATTACATCCGATCATGATCTCTATTCCTTCTAATATATTTTAAACGCAAAGTATGCATGTTCATTAATATATTATTTGCATTATTGAGTATTTGTCTTACTCTTTCACTGTTTTACTACTACCCTCAGATGAGATGTACGAATACCTATTGAATGAGTAGCAGTGAAGCCCAAAGATTTCTTGTTTCTGCTCCTATGGATGATTTCTGTTAGTTTATGCTTTCAGATGATACTTAATGTACTTAATGGTTATATCTTAGTTTAATTTTCAGTCCTAGATGATGAATTGTGATGTATATAATTATTAGACAACGTTTAAATACTTAGAATGATGTTTTATGATATTTGGTATTGGTTGATGTGTCGATTGTGCTGCAACAACTTATGAATGAATGAAATGATGCATTTTAGTTGATATCTTAAGTCTGGACAACAGGTCGTATCGATTTAAAATCAGCCGCGGTCTTATATTATAATTTGAGTATTGTATGCCTATCGTTTGGTGTCGATCTGATGTCATCGATGATTTTAGTTTCTTTCGGTCAAGTTTATGGTTGTTTATTACTTTCACAAATTTTTATATGTTGATTTCAATATTAAATAGATATCTTTCCTTATTAAGGTTCGACATCATGTTGTTTGGATCGGTGTCGGAGCTATCGATAATATAACATTTGATTTGGGTCCTGTGTATAATAATACATTGTTTATTGATTGTCGGTCGTGGTATTGACGTAAAAATTCAAGTCTGGATAGTCAATTGAATGTATAAATGGTCAAAATGGTAATTAAAATATAATTAATTATGATTACAGTTAATGATGATATTTAGGACGTAATCTATCACAGCTTGGTATTAGAGAGTATCTTAAGGAGATTCCTTAAGGTTTAAATTTGATTGATTTCGGTTTGAGGTCTAAGTTGGTTGAGTTTGGTTTCATGGCCTAAGTTTGAATTGGTTTGGGTTTGAGGTTCGAGTTGGATTAATTTTGGGTTCAGGTCTTAAGTCGATTAATTAGTTAAAATAAAATAATATTAATATTTTGGTGATAGGAATGAAGAGATGGTAGGCTGAGAAAGTAGTGTTGGATCTAGCTCTCGACTGGATGGGGAGGAAGAACACTTGAACCTTATGAGAAGGATGGTGGACATCATGGAGTTGATGGCACAATGACAATGTAACCCAGAGCCAATTCCATTTCCAACCCTGGAGAACCCAGGGACAACCACTTACTACCGGTGCATAAATGAGCAAGTGCCAGAATTCATAGGAGAGCTAAACTTGGAAAATGCAAAGACATGAATTAGGAGGATCGAGAAGGTCTTTACAGTGATTTGTTGTTTAGAGGAAGACAAGATGACATTCGCGATGTACAAGCTTGAGGGGGAGGTGGACCACTGGTGGTCCATGAGAAAGAGAGTTAGGGACCTAGCGGACAACGAGGCTTCTTGGGACATGTTCGTGGAAGCATTCATGGACAAATACTTCCCGACAAGCCTTTGGGATAAAAAAGGAGGATAAATTTGCACAAATGAGACAGGGAAACTGAACCAGCCATGATCCATGACGTTATACTCTGCACATGATCCATGACAAGGCTAGGAAAGCGAGAAAACTTCAGGAAGGATTAATGGATGAGATCCTAAGGTAGCTTGTGATCCATAAGTTGAGGACTTATGAAGACGTATTGGATCAAGCTCTCTTATTAAAAAAGGAGCTCAAAAGAGAGATGTTTTTCAAGAAAAAGACAACCAGCCATGGAGGCTAAAGTTCGGGAAAAAGTTTGGGGTCGGGAGGATCCTGTAAGAAGGGAAAAGTAACAGAGAAAGGAAAGAAAGGAGCTGAAATTGAGGTGGTATGAGGCCCACAATCATCAATGCTTATATGCCCGTATTGCGGGAAAATGAATGGAGGAAGACCTTGTTTCAAAGTATTGGGAGCTTGTTTCAACTGTGGCTAGTTGGGCCTCATGATCAAGAATTGCCCTCATCGTAAGTAGCCAACGGCAAAGAAACCCAACATTTTGGGGTGAGCTTTTACTGTTACAGTACAAGATGCGAAGGCATCACCCAACGTCACTGAAGGTGCTCTCAATGTTTTCAATACTCCAACTCATGTACCTTTAGATTCAAAGCCTACACATTCATTTGTGTCTGCAAGGTTTGTTTGTCATTTATTGTCACCCCCGAATATTTTGGAGTATGTATTAGTTGTATCAACGCCTATAGGATTGTCTTTGATTATGGATATTGTGTACTCAAGGTGTGTTGTTTGGGTTAATGGGTTACAGTTGGTCATAGATTTGGTCTTTTTAGTCATGTACGATTTTGATGTGATTCTAGGTATAGATTAGTTAATAAGTTACCATACTAGTGTTGATTATTTTTACAAAAGAGTCCATTTTGTAATTTCAAGGTGTGAACTATTTTATTTTCAAGGCGTAATGCAAAAAGAGTTTCCCTATTTGATTTCGGCCTCGCATGCCCCACATTTAATGAAAAGTGAATATCAAGCCTACTTGGCTCATGCTAGTACAATTGGGAGCCATGGCATGCTAATAAAAGACATATCAATGGTTTGCAAATTTGAAGATGGTTTTTGGAAGATCTACCCAGATTGTCACCATATAGTTAAATTGAATTTGAGTTCGAGATTGTGCCTAGAGTGACAGCGATATCAAAGGCACCATATAGAATGGCACTGATAGAACTGAAAGAGTTGAAGTAACATATATAAGAATTACTGGAGAAGGGATTTATCAGACCAAGTGTATCATCATGCGGTGCCCTAGTGTTATTTGTGAAGAAGGATGGATCATTGCAGTTGTGTATTGATTACCAAAAATTGACCAAGATCACTATCAAAAACAAGTATCCATTGCCGATAATTGTGACTTTTTTATCAATTATAAGAGGCCCAAGTGTTCCAAAAAATTGACCTCCATTCAGGATACCATCAATTGAGGATTAAGAATGAAGATGTGACGAAAACTGCATTTCGAACAAGGTATGGGCATTATGAGTTTTTGGTTATACTGTTTGGAGTAACTAATACCCACAGTGTTGACGAAGTTGATAAACCGGGTATTCCAACCCTACTTGAATAAGTTTGTAGTTATATTTATTAATGATATATTGATCGACTTGAGAAGTTGTGATGAGCAAGAGATGCATTTGAAAATTATGCTTCAGACACTCCGAGACAGGAGATTATATGCCAAGCTGAAGAAGTGCAAATTTTGGCTTGAAGAAGTAATGTTCTTGGGACATGTCATATCGAATGGAGGTATCTCGGTTAAGCTGAAATAGATCGAGGCTGTTATTAATTGGAGCCGATCGACGTCAATGACAAAGGTTCAAAACTTTCTTAAAATGGTAGGTTATTATTGGATGTTTGTAGAGAATTTCTCCAGAATTACCATCCCATTAACTCGGTTGACACGGAAGGGAACCAAGTTTTCTTGGATGGAAGAATGCAAGCAAAGCTTTCAAGAGTTAAAGAATCAGTTGATGACCACCCTGATTCTTACCATTCCAGAAGGATACGGTGGCTTCATAGTTTATTGTGATGCATTCGAGACCGAATTACGTTGTGTTCTAATGCAACATGGGAAGGTGGTAGCTTATAGGTTGAGGTAATTGAAGACTCACGAAAGGAACTATCCGAATCATGATTTAGAGTTGACGGTGGTAATTTTTGTCTTAAAAATTTGGAGACATTGTACGGTGAGAAGTTCCTAGTGTATTTGGATTATGAGAGCTTTAAGTATTTGCCTTTCTAGAAAAAATTGAATATAAGGTAAAGGAGATGGATGAATTTTCTAAATGATTATGATTGTAAAATTTAGTATCAACCTAGGAAAACTGATGTTTTGACAGATGCTTTGATTTGCCAAATGCATTTTGTAACTAATTTGAGGATCAAAGAGATGGAGATGCTCAAGTGCATGAAGTAGTGTGATATTAAAAGACATTCTCAACGCAATCAGATGATTTTATCATATTTTCAAGTTCAACCGAAGATATTGGAGAAGATCAAAGGAAATCAGATGAATAATCCATTTTTGATGGATATCATTAAAGATATAAATTGGGACTCTAGTTCTGATTTTAATGCCCGTGCCAATAGAGTTTTGAGGTTCCAAGACTGGATTTGTATACCAAACATTGAAGAATTAAAAGAAGAGATTATGAATGAAGCCCATCGATTTAAGTATACCTTTTTTTTTTTTTTTGGTAAGTATCAGTTTAAGTATACCATCCACCCAAGGATCAACAAAATATACCAAGACTTGAACTTATTTTGGTGGAAAAATATAACGAGAGAAATTGTAGCTTATGTGGGGAGGTGGTTAATATGTCAGCAGTTGAAGGTTGAACACAAGAAGCCACCCAGCCTATTGCAACCGATGCCTACTTCGAGGTGAAAATGGGTGGACATATTGATGGATTTTGTGATAGGATTGTCGTGAACGCCAAGAAATCATGATACAGTTTGGATAATTGTTGATCGATTTATAAATTCGACACATTTTCTGGCCATACGGACAACTTTTTAAGAGATCGGTTGGCCATAATGTATATTGATGAGATAGATTGCATAGTATGCAAGTATCTATTGTATTTGATTGAGATCTAAGATTTGCTTTCAAGTTTTGAAAATGTTTATATCGTAAATTGGAGATAAATTTAAAGTTTAGAACAGATTATCATCTGTAAATGGATCGACAATTGGAGTGAACTATCCAAATTTTAGAGGACATGCTTAGAATTTTGATTTTAGATATGAAAGGTAATTGGGATGATTATTTAGTAATATTAGCAAAATTTGCCTACAACAATAACTATCAAGCGAGTATTGGGATGGCCCCATTTGAAATATTATATGGGAGAAAATGTCATTCCCCGATCCATTAGAAAGATATTGGCAATAGACGACTCTTGGGACCGAAAATTTTTAAGAAGACATCCGACAGCATCAGGTTGATACATGAAAAATTAAAGGTGGCTCAAACTAGACAAAAGAGTTATACTGATCAAAGGAAATCGGAGTTGAATTTTGAGGTCAAAGATTATGTATTTTGAATATATCACCACCAAAGGAAATTTCAAGATTTTGGATAAAGAAAAAATTAAAACTGAGATTTATTAGACCTTTTGAGATATCAGAAAGGATCAGTGAAGTGGCCTATCATTTATCTTTGCCACCAAATTTGGAAGAAGTGCACAATATTTTTCACATTTTGATACTTTTAAAGTATATTTATGATCCGATGCATATTATTAAGTATGAACCGTGATGGATTAACGAAGATTTGACGTATATCGAGGAATCAATTTAGATTTTGGGCCATAGAGATCAGATACTTCAAACAAAGATTATTCCATTGGTCAAAGCCTTATGGAGGAATTACTCTTATGAAGAGGCCACATGGGGGAGAGAATGAGAAATTCATGATAAGTACCTGCACCTACTTCTTCAATAAGGTATGTAATTTCTACTAAATTTTGAGAGTAACTTTTTTTATAAGGAGGAGAAGATTGTAAAGTCCAAGTTTTTAATTATGATAATTATGATTAATTAAATTAATATAATAAAAATTAAGGTCAAACGATATAAAAAATTAGGTCAAGAGTCAAAAATTAGATTGGTTGATTCAGCACATGAAATAGGCCTAACTCATGCATGAGCGCCAAAAGTAGTGGCTCAGTGCATGAGGCTCACCCGAAATCCGTTCGAGCAATCACTAGTAGCAGCTATGCGCTTGATGCATGCCCGAGCAGCGCTCGAGCTCAATAAACCCAAGGCCTAGCACCTGATATGCACTTGAATGGCACTCGAGTGCAAGGCTTTATAAAAAGAACCCCTGAACTTAATTCTAGTCATCTTTGTAGTAGAATTCAGTGAAGAGAGAGAGCTGAAGAGAAGATAGAGGAAACCAATAAACTCAAATTTGAGGTGATCCAAACTAGAATTTAAGTAAATTGAAACTGAGGTAAATGCACTATGAACCCCTTCTTCTCTTGTTACTATTCCTAATCAATTCTTTTAGGTATTTTTATTATAATACTCGTTTAATATATGATTTCAAAGCGAATCTGTGTATTTTATGTATGCATGTTAATTTTCCATGGTTTTATAGCAAATTTCATATGAAATTCCCAATTATGTTCAAGCTTCATATATATGTTCTATATATTAAAATTTTAGCCACATGCATGCCTTAAATTCATGATTTAATGACCTTTCATGTGATGAATTCTCGTATCTTATGCTACAGTAGGTTTTAGACTTATTATAAGCTTGCATGTTTCAAAAATTAAAGAATTAAACACTGAATGTTAAGTATGTAAACTGATCCTGCAGAAATTACCCATGTCGCTGATTTTTGCTAATTTTCACTTAATTTTTCCGAAGTTCATACTTTAATTTCATGCAGTAGTTGATGTAGGTTCTAAATTATCAAATATATGTCTTATAAGTTCTGAAATTATGTAATTTTTCTACAAGATTAATGAATGTTGCTGAATTTTTGGCTGCATGTGCTATTGCCAAAATTCCTGCATTCTTATGCTATTTTTGCTGCAATTGTTACTGAATTCTGAACTTCCATGCCACAATTTCATACAACAGTCCACTTATACTTTAAAACTATATATATATGCCATATATAAGCTAATATATATATATATTGACCTGAATAAGCTAAATTTTC
>JAODPA010118461.1:0-18456 GCA_025585075.1 Nepenthes mirabilis | reverse complement strand
TATTACTTGATATTTACTTTTTAAAAAGTCAGAAGTATCTTAATTTGGGTTTAATCATCGACATTTAATATTTTATTAAACACATTTAACTCGAAATATAATCACATACAAACTATATTCTCAATTCACATCTCAATTTGTCAAAGTATAAGAAAATCTTGTAGGTTTATGTCACTCTAAGCTTGTGTTGCCTTTAAGCATGCAAAGTGATCTATTTATAAAAGAGGGTGGTCATAGAAGTTAATCAAGTGACTTGCCACTTTTTCATAGTCTAAGCCACAACTTAGTGGAAGAAACCACCCACTCACTAAGCTATACAATTTCTGATTATATATAAAAAAAATTACGTACTTATTTAGAATAAATATTACCCTAATAGAAAGAAAATTATATGTTTAAACTATCTAAAAAAATGGGTTGAGTCAACCCATTATAAACGTTCATACAGATTCATACTCTTGTATGAAAATGCCGTGTTTAGTTTTAAATTTTTAGCTTTTTATAAATATCAAAAATTTGAGCCTCACTTCTTTCTCTTTTATAAATTATTAGCATTATAACAAAACAAAAAAAAAAAAAACCAGTCAACCGTTGTATTTTTCATGTAGACGGTCAACAATTGTTTATTAGGTCAAGTAAGTAATTAAGTGAAGTTCAAGGACTGGAAGGTAAATTCAACAAGTCGTGGGTCATTCACAAAATTTCGTCATCACAGGGGCTCAGATAGAAAATAAATGAAAAGTGACTCGGCGGTCGTCCCTTATGTGAAGAAACAGTTTCTATCGCCTCCTCTTCGTCAACCGCCGGCTGGTGCTGCAGCCTCCATGGCTATGACTCACTATCAATTTCAGCAGCTCCAACAACAGCAACAGCTGCTTCAACAGAAACAACAGCAGCAGCAGGAGCAACAACAATATAAGCCATTCAGGTGACTCTAAGATTCTAGCGTGTGCCCCTTCCCATCTCGAAACCCTAACTCTGTAATTGAAAATTGTTAAAGTTATTTGTCGGATAAATGTCCATAGCCTCATTTCCTGACCCAATTTCCCTATTTTTCAGAAATTTGTACACATTAGACGGCGAGATATCGCCCCCAATTGCATTCTTCGATGGTGGTGCTCTTCTTGATCAGTCTCATCCTCCCTACGTCCCTCAATGTACTCTTTCGTTCTCTCTCTTTCTCTCTATCTCCCTCCTAATTAATTAATCCAAATTTGTATGATTATTATTTTTGGTGGCAGTTGTGTTATTACTTTCGATTTCCTATTTCTTAGTAGTTATGTCTATTGATTTTCCTGCGCAATCATTTTGTAAGTTGTTTTTTGTTTGTTCGGACAGTCCATGTGGCAGGGTCGACCCCAGGTCCGGTTGCCGCGTCAGGTGGAGAAGATGGCTGCGGTGGCAATATGCCATGGGAATATGGGTCGGAACAGAAGAGGAGAAAATTGAAAGAGCAGGATTTCTTGGAGAATAATTTTCATCTATCTTCCAATTTCTTGCAAGCCCGTAAAGTGTCGACTGGATTGGAATTATCGCTTGACAACACTAATCGTTGGGGTTCTTCTGGTGAAGTTGATTTTCTGTCTATCGTCGGCGATGAGATTGACCAGGAGTTGCGGAGACAGAACGCTGAAATCAATAGATACCTCAAAATTCAGGTTGATTTAATGGAAGATTTTATTTTGCTTTTATGTTTTAAGCATAACCCAGTAAAATGCATAAGCGCAAAGAAAATAGAAAAACGTGGTGGTCTTCTTTTATTAATCAATGCTGTCAAAATGCCACAAAGAAAAGAGAGGGTCAAAGAAAAAAATTGCAAATGAGTGGTGCTCACTGAAGTACCACTGGGAAAAAAACTGTCTCCTTACACAAAGGACAAATAGAAATGCCCCTATCCCCTTTATGGGAAACTTGGGACATGCCAGCATCAATCCTGTTTAGTACTATCTGACAAGTTGTTTAGGCAACCCCACACCATCTAACTTGCTAGCGGACTTCTGAGAAAATGAACCTCCCTTGTAATCCCCTCTTCTCTAATGTGCATATTGAAGCTGCTTGCTTGCACTGTCTGAGCTTCTTTTTCCTTTCCTTTATTGCAAAGCTTTCCTTGCATTTGATCTAAACCTATCACACTTTCCTATGGTCTGCTACCGGCTGCCTTTCTATTGTGCCTAATCTAATGTTAACTCCTTTTTACTTATTTTTTGGAGAGTCCCTTACTCAAAAGTAATAAACTGATTAGTCTCAACTAACTTGATGTCGGAAGTTATTCCCTAGGGCACTCCACAGAGTTCCTCAACTTCTATTACATAGATGAAGGGTTTTTGCTCATACAGCTCGTACCTGACTAGAGTAAAGGCCAACCATCTAGTGTGGTTCCTTGTCTGAGAGGTTGGAGAGCGTGGATCCATTCCTTGCACCAATATTGGTGCCATTTGTGAGAACGAGCAACGTTCCTCATTGAGTACCTCTACATGGAGTCTCAAACTTACTTGGTCGATGTCAATGAATTGTTGAGGATCTTGTCTAATGACCAATAGAATTTTCATCTCGCTTGATGAATTAGGGGAGATGATGATTGAAGCCTGTCCCACCCAGAGAGCAATGGGGCCCAGGGAGATCCTCCACGGCCACACAAGGAGTGGTGACTGTGAAGCTTGGCAAAGGCTTTAGAGCCTTGTGAGACTTTGAATTTTCTCCAAGCGATGATGCCATCACAGGAGCTTACACAAGGAGTTCCCCTAGTTTGTGGAATTCCCAGTAAACGCCCTACCCTTGACCATCTGAAAGGCCCCTTGTGACCCAAAGAGACACAAAAAAGGACCCAATGTTTCCAAAAGTTGCCTCATCTCCTGCATTTCCAACTACCTCGGTGAAGAACAGTAAGGAACCCTAAGATGGTGTAGGGGACAACTTCTCTTGGAAGAGATTTGGTTTGGATGAGGATGCAATCTGGAGGCAACTCCAAGAGAAAGCAAAAGCAAGGAAGAAATTTGTGAACAGAGGAAGGCAAAAGCCGAGCAGAATATGAGGGAGCTAGAAGCCAAACATAGGAGGTAGCTAATGAAGAGAAGAGAAGGGAGCTTGAAGCAATGATGGAGCAGCTAGGACACTGTGTTACTCATCCTTCATCGAACAGACTGTGTACTTTGCTGATGGCTCTCTGTCCAGAACAATCTGTTCACCAGTTCAATCTTTCCCAGCAAAGGAAGTTCCCAAAGAAGGACCTTTCGCTGGCTGAGCAAAAAGCATTCAGATCCTTACAAATCTCTGTCACCTAAATTCAATCTCCACCACATTGAAACTTTTGGTGGGAAGTCCGACCAACATGATGACCTTATGACCTCCTAGGCTATAATGATGCTACCTTTGCAGAGCCTTCCTTGCCAATTTGGAAGAAGTAGTCTGGACATGTTTTGCGTATTTGAAGGTAACTAGATCAACATGTGGGAAGAGCTCATGACCAACTTTAGGTTTCAGTTCATCTGTGAGAAGACATTTAGGAAGACCCCATTGGTAATCTAGCATAAAATTTGATGATGTCTCAGGGACTATTTAAAGAGGTTCAGCAAAACTCCCCTGGATAATTTTGGACCTTGACTAGAATGTGACAAAGATGGCAGTTCATTGGTGATAAGACATTTAGGAAGACATTTGATGCCCTATTGGCAGTCTATCATAAAATTTGAGAGCCCATCAGGGAATAATTAAAGAGGTTCAGCAAAACTACCCTTGATAATTTTGGACCTTGACTAGAATGTGACAAAGATGGTCCATAGACTTCAAACCTCAGCATTTAAGTTAGCTTTGTTCGATAAGATGCAACTAACTTTGGCACCTTACTGGAGAAATCAGAATATAAATGCATAAGAGATTATGAAGGCTCAGTAGCTCAAGCAAAAGGCCAAACAGTAGAGGGAAAATGGCAATGACAAAAGGAAAAGGGAGAATGGCTTCAAACCCCTTGGACAGAGTAGAGGCCCAATCAGCTTCGCCAGAGTGGACCAAACTCCCAACTTCAGGATGTTAGTCCACTCATTACAGTATGGATTCTCATGTAGATTAGATCCATGAATATTGACAAGAGGGCGCTCAAACAAATGAGACACGATGAATTGCTACTTTCACGACGATTGTGGGTATAACGGTGATGAAAGCTGGAATTTGAAAAGAGAAATAAACCTATCAAAATGGGGTATCTATAGGAGTTTATAGAAAGGAGCAGCCGCCTTGCAAAAAGGCGGATAAATTACTGGATAGAAACTGACCCCTTTCATTGTGGATGGAATCCATCACACCACCATTTAGGGAGGGCTAGTAGCAGAAACTTCCAATATTGCTAGGTAAAAAATGTGCAAAAGGGCTATACTCACTTTCTACGATCAAGAAGTGCTCACCGTTGATAAGAGGTCTACCACAGGCAGAGAGCTTGAGTTCATCAACCATGTGACCTTTTTCATAAAGGATTTGCTGGTGGTAAAAGCCCTGCATGCGATCATCTTCAACAAACTAGTAAAAAGGTTCCCATTTAAGGTGGCAGTTCACTTAGCATCTTATACTGGGATGAATTTGGCAAATGGGACATATCGGCAATATTTTGCCTCAAAGCAGGACCCTCTGGTCAGATTCTTAGAAGAATGTGTCTGACTAGAAGTCATCATCGCCCTTCAGCACTTTGTGAGAACTCCTCCATGCCACACTGAGGCCATGATTAAACAGTCTGGAAGATCAAGTCAGCCTTCAAGATTTACTCTCAACTGAATCTGATCAACTCACTCCACTTGCTGCATGACACTCAAGTTCCCCACATATACAGTGAGTAGTTAGAGGAAATCAGTGAGCTACCAGGGAGTGTTATTATGCTGGCAAGAAAGGAAAAATCGAGAGAGAAGATATCGGAGGTTACGCATGAGGAGATTGGAGAACAAAGGATGACCAGGGAAAGCAGGTTGCTGGACAAACTGTGCACGTTGACAGATGAGGCAATTTCGAGAATAGAGACTTGGGCCCACTGAGGGATGGAGATTGTGTCACTCAATGATAAAGACACCAAACACAATGCCGATCAATGTCAGACTAGTTCGACGTTTTAAAGCAGAACTAAACAAGTTCTTGGCGACAAACAATGGTGAGTTCACTTGGTCAGATATGTTCAAGATAGACCTATGGATGAAATATAGGTTGATATGATACATATTTCATCCATGAATAGACCTGAACATCATTGTCTGCAAGCTGAATGGCTGGCCAGGATTTAGGCTCGTCAAGCAGTAGTAGTTTGCTATGAAAAGAATTGTGTCATCAGAGAAAGTGATCAAGCTCCTGCTCCCTGTGTTTGTCAAATACTTGATTTTGGTGGCTCAGTACTACACAGAATCTGCAAGTTTGGTCAAAATAGTTCAGGATGAACTGACAATTGCGGCAATACAGCCAGCAAAAGGGCCAAAGTGGCAAAGCTCAAGACTCAGCAAAAACAGCCAGAATTGCTAACCTTCCAACAACAATCAAGAAGTGACAAGGGCAACACAATCTGCTACTCCAAGCTTCGAAACGGAAGTGTCGGACTCAGAGGTGGGGCAAGTACAAGGGTACAACACTCCACAAGGATGACACCACTTTAGTGGTGCCTACCCAAGAAATCATTGTTCCCAACATCTTTACGATCAACCAATCAAGCCATGCCATGTGTCCTACACGCTTTGGGTGTATAAATTTCCTGTTGTGGTAGCATTTGCAACTCAAAGACATTTACTACTCTCCACCACTTCAACTCTCGATTTAGTTGAGTTGTCAGAGGATTACTCCCTAGTGGCGGAGAGAGATCACTGACTTTTGTGTCTTCTGGCTACAGGCTGCTGGCCTTGCAATCCACATTTGACCAGGATTCAAGGCTAACCCTCCATCTTAGGGTCTGGTCCCTGAGCATGGGGCATTCCTTGCACCCACACCTAGTTAAAATTACATCTCACCCTACCATTTGACATCTTTGCTAGTCAATATTGTACGATTTCTGCTTGCAGTTTGGCCAAAATGAAAAATCTAAAAAACTGCAAACATGGGTTTTCTTGACAATCTTGGTTGTATTGTCTTTATGGTGGAGATTTGCAAATCCAAGCCTCAATCAAGTTTGCCAATATAAACCTATTGAAGAAGTGTTGGAATCAATATTTGATGCAATCAACTTGGCCATGTTTAATTTTTGCAGAAATCAATATTAGAACTTTTATGTAAGCTCTAACCATGGTGCATTTTGACTGCGAACTTGGTTTTGTTATTTAAATCCTGAAGGTTTTTGTCACCCTTGTGGTGGCCTAAGGCTCACGTATCCTCAATTATGGAGTTCTCTCTCTATCTCAAGTAAGGGTTGAACGGGGAAAGAAGAAAGAGTACTTCAAGTGCTTAATTTCTTGAAAAAGTGGGTAGCATTGCCCAAGTATATAATATTATTGCTGGACATACTTCTTAGGTAGTTAGGTCTCATTTGTTTTGGGAGTAAAGTTTCTCCCTTGTGTACCAAACAAGGATAAAAACCTAGAAGTTACTAGAGTAGTAATATATATCCCCATATCGATATTCTTCTACATAGGGGGATAAGGTAAAGATATTTTTCCTCAAGAGAAAGAAGTCATTCTCTTTTCCAAATATTTGTGCCAACATCCAGCATAACCATCCGTTCTCCAATGGTATGCCACTAGCAAACCATGGGCGCCCATCGCTGTTCGCTGAACTGCTCTGTCTTAACTTTCCCAGTCTGGCTCTCCTGCAATGATTGTCGAACCACCAGCATACCACCACCCCAAATTCCATTAGCATTAAGAAACATCCACTATATCCAGCGCCACACTATGTAGTCATTCTCTTCCCAATTTCACTGTCCTTCACTTGCGCTCTCTTTCTTTGATCTGTACAGCCACTGCCAAAACTGCACCAATCAGCTGCGAGGGGCACAGCTAACCACAACTGAACCACCTTCTCCCTTGCTATAACCACTACTGCCATCCATCTCCAGTAGATTTTCAAGCCACCTCTGTCAACCGTGGTGTTGATAATCCTGTAGGTCCTTCTAACTTTATTTATTTATTCCTAATATGCTTGATCTTTGTTCAATAGTATTTATTCTTTTCCGTCGAAGGGGAAAAGTTTTCCTCCATCTCTACCCTTGTCCATCCAAACACAAGCAGAAAACGTTGCCTCCCATGTTTACCCCTTTAATGTTTTTTTCCTCTTATGAAAGGGGGCCTTACGGTGGTTGTAATTATTTGATTGAGGCTTTGATTGTTATCTTCAGACCCACGATTATACCCCAGGACCGTACCCTTTGATGTGATGAATTGGTGGTCTTGAATCATTGCTGAGTGTCACTTGCTACGATAACTCTATATTCTTCTAAGATTTTCTGTTAGTGTGTCGTGAGGTCTTTGATTGTTACCTGTTTTAAATTTTTTATTATCAGGAAGATGTTGTACTTTGATCACTGCATCAATTTTATACTTTCCATTCCCAATATATATGGATTTCATAGATGAATTGTGCAATCAGTTTATCTTGAGTGCAATACCATTCAGATGCTGGTCCGTGGTAAAAAAAAAAGTTGTTGGTCCAAGGGGTGACTCTTCTCCTATTTCCTCAATTGAGGACATCGTCTTTGGAGAGTTTAGAGAGCCTTGAAATTTTTCACTATTTTCTGTATTCAACTTTTCTTACTCTGCATTCCCCATTTTACTATCTCAGGCTCAACGAGACAATTCTTTCTCATTGGAGTATTATGTCCTTAATGCCTAAAATCATGGCCAATGTAACATAGCTAGCTTATTAATAGAAAAAGGCAGCCTAGTGTAAGTTTCTGCATCATATGGACTTAGTAGGGTTAAATATTGGCCGCTTAACCCCACAAAGTTGTTTTCATGGCTTGACAATAAGGTTGCACCAAGGCTAACCCATTTAACATAGCTGGCTTGTAACTCTCCAATATGATTTTCCTTCTATTTTTAGCAGTATGCAACCACGTAGCTCCATTGATGAAATATCGGTTTTAGCCGCTGTCAAGTTTGTATCGGATATATTAGTATTGGCCTTGTCAAGAGATATATATTGGTATCGAATGTATATAAATTTTTTTTTGACTTGGAACCTCTCAGATATATCGACCAAATATCAAAAAATATTAAGTATACCAGTCAATATATCTTGGTATATTGTTATTTGTCAACCTATCGTGATTTTATCATTATTTCGAAAAATATCGGTATTAGACCCTTGACACCAATATATGCTGGGCAATATTTTTGTATATCAGCTGGCATTTCATGCATGCTTAGCACACTTGGAGCTATTTCAATTCTATCCATGCTGCATTTAATTTATCCTTTTGTCAATTTTACTTATCTGCTCGTTTGATATACCCTATACAATGAAATCTATTACCTGTTGGGATTTGAAAATAAAGTTCAACTCTGATTCTTCTGTTTCATAAAAAATGCAAGAATCACAGTTCATGTATTGACATCGTTAAATGGTGTTAAACTTGTGAAAGTGAAAGCCCATTTAGCTATTCAGTATTTCATATGACAGTCATTGCTTTCATAAGCTGAATGAATTGAATTGCTTGGCCATCTTGTGGTCTTGCTTTTGGAAAACAAATGATAATCGTCCTAAAAGAACCATTAGTAATAGTGGGACATGCATTAGAAGAATGATGAGTCAACTATCTATCTCTATCTATAAATATATGGGCAAGTGGTCAGAACTTTGTGAAACTTGTTCTTCTTATACATTGGGTTTAAAATGGATATTTTTATAGACTGAAAAATAAATTTGGCCATGGCATGGTTTTAGGGATCCACTGATGTTGAAATTCATCTCTTGTCTTTTACTATCTAATATATGTATATACACACACATTTTTTAGGGTGATAGACTGAGACAAGATATCCTAGAGAAGGTTCAAGCTGACAAACTACAGTCCATTGCCTACATTGAAGAGAAAGGGCTTCAGAAACTCCGTGCAAAAGAAGCTGAGGTGGAGAATTGTAACCAAAGAAACATGGAGCTTGAAGAGAAAATGGAACACTTGGTGTCGGAAGCAGCTGCCTGGAAAGAACGGGCCAAACATGCCGAAAACATGATCACCTTCCTCAAGTTCAATCTTCAACAAGTGTATGCTCAGAGTCGAGATAGTAGTAAGGATGGATGTGGTGGCAGCAATGTCGAGGATACTTCATCTTGCTGCAATGGCCAGGCTGTTGATTTTCATCTAATGAAGGACACGACTTGCAAAATCTGCAAAGTAAGGGAAGCATGTATGTTTTTGCTACCTTGTAAGCATCTGTGCCTATGCAAAGACTGTGAAAGCAATCTGAGTGCTTGCCCAGTATGTCAATGTTCTAAGATTATTGCTATGGAGATCTTTATGTAGTTGGATAATGTAAAATGGTTATGTAATGTCATAACGTTGTTTGCTCTATATATGGTTTTTGGGGAAGTGGGCTTGTTGCATTTAAGCTTTTCACCTCCTATTTCATGCGGCAGGGCTCTTCTTAAGCCCTAATTACTTCTACTGCAATCCCAGCATTGAGAATCATTTCATAAACCCCAAATATCTCCTCTCAGTCCCAATATTGAGCTAGATGAAGAGCTTATTGCTGGTTGTGTCTAGTTGTTGCAAAGGGGTGAGATTTTTGAATCTATGCAAGTACCGATGTGCAAAAATCAAGTGCGAATCGTGTTACTTTTGCACCTTATTTCTTGAACCTTCATCTCAACTCTAGTTTGTAGCTCATTTTCTGGATATTTTCAAAGATCAGCTTAAAATTTTCAATCCAGACTTGAGAACGTAACAGAGTAAATTGGTTCACAACCATCCTTGAGCTTATTTCTCGTAGGCCACTCGCAACCCTTATCAGAAAATCCATTGACCTTTAGCTCAACAATGTTATCTCCATGGCTAACAATCCTGTCGCTCCTATGGAATTTCCCATCACTAAAAGCACTAGGCTTTTGATGGGTTGGGCCGGGAGGGCCAATAATTGATCTAGAGGTTGGGGTGAACCAGTAGAATAGGATTGATGTCATGGGAGAGGGTGGGGGGTAAGGAGTGTCTATAGTTGCCTAAATTATTTCACAAAATTCTAGGTTGCAAAAAGACGTCAAGCGATGATGAGACAAGTCATTCATACTGTTATATAGGAACAAAAGGATATATATATTATTATGATAGTGACATATATATATATATACTATTATGATCGTGACATAGTCATCTCATGAGTTTTTAGGAAATAGTCACTATAGAGAGGTTGGATAATAACATTGAAAAAAGTTTCATTCTGTTTTTGCTATTTATTTCTTTTTGAATCCAAAGAAAATTCGCATATTTGGATATTTCTACAGTGCTAGAATGGGGTTAAGACATGATAGAATTACATCAAAAAATTAATTTAAATTCATTTCAAGCTTGTCTAAGAGGAAAATTATCTATTTGGAAGGAGTCCAACTTAGCAATTTAAGGAAAAATAGATGGATGTACATGTGGTATTTCTTGATTTGAAGAAAATATATGATGAAGTTCTAAGTGAAGTTCCCTTAGAATCTTGAGAATAAAGGGAAAACTTTATTGTATATGTTTAAATTACGAAAGACCAGTATGATTTAGAAATAATTTGTGTGAGATACTGATACCGAGAAGTGGCTAGTTTTACAATAGTAATTAGCTAGAAGGGTTAGCTTTGAGCACATATTTTATGCTAAACTAACTAATGTATGTGAGATAATATATCTTGACGCATTTTATTTATAGATAGTATAATTATCAGAGCATGTATTAGTTCACCAAGTTTTCTCAAAAAATAAAAAAGTTTATAGTAGTTTACAAATATACAATAACTCATAACCAACAGTTTATGCTATTGTTTTGTCTTAGTCCTACTCCGATTACTACAAGTGGTATAGAGTCAATAGTAAAGTTTTGATTCAAGTTCTGGTTTGACAATTAAGTGGGCATTTGACACAATTACTACTCCAACTAATGAGCCAATGTAGATCGATTTGACATGTTTGGTTGATCTTGAATGTGAATACAAGCTTTATGTTCAGGTAAGTTATCTGATTGAATTCAAGTAATGATACATGGTTGAGTTTGAGTTTTGTGGTCTAGCTATGTGCAGTTTGTGCACAAATGACAGTGTTAGGTGCAAACAATTTACCCATGAGGACCAGATTTGCTAGGGCATGTTTCATTCTAAGAAGCCACATTTGGAGATTAAAAAAGAAGACTTATATATAACCCTACTGTTTTAGACTTTTGAGTTAAAAATGATACCTAATACATGCCAAAAGATCCTATATTAAACATGCTGCATGCAGTTTTGGACTCATTCCTCGGTGTGATTTCTCCCTTTTTCTTGTTATTAAAATGTACTAACAAGTTGGGGAAACCTTTTTTTTTAATGCCAAGGGCAAAGGACAGAGTTCACAGTGTTGGGACAAAATGGCGTCTGACCGATCAGTAATAGGGAACACACATAATAAAGAGGAAAGAAGAAGAGAAGGAAAATACCAATGATTTTACATGAAAAACCTTTATTAATAAGGAAAAAATCACAGAATTTTAATTCACAAACAAATTTCATTATATAAAATTTGGTTACAAAGCCACGCAGCTAATACAGGCATTGGAGACGAAAACTATTGAAGAAAACTGAGCACGAGAGACACAAAGTAAACTTACACTTTATTTTTCACTCACTGCTCTTCTTTTCACACTCTTTTACTTCTCTCTTGTTTCACGCATACCTTTTTTTTTTTTTGGTTCCAATATACGTATATATATATATGTGTTGAGCAATCACCTACCCAGTAAGGTAGTTATAGCAGGCATTCTCCTGCAACAATTGCGCATACTTCTGCAACAAACAGCACATGCTTCTTCTACAGTTTGACCTGTCACTTCCAGGAGATGACGTCATCCTTCTCCTAATAACAATTATCAAATCTTAAAAGTCAATGGTCTGCAATTGTAAAAAACAGCTATTTTGCAAGTTTGTCCTTGTGCGGTCAACGTCCCTATTGACCGAATTCTATTATTAGCCGGTCAACTTCCTGTTGACCGACTAGCTGTTCACTTGAAGTCATCCATAGCAAATTGCATTCTGCCTTCATTAGAGTCCTTGTCCCTCATCAATGTCCTCAGACTTTGACTTGCTCACAAGTCCTTGCGCCTTAATTGAGTAGAGTTCTCAGTTGCTTAGCGTACAAAGTCCGCGGACTATATTCATGCAAGATCTTCGTCCTCAATCTCAATCCTTGGACCAGATTACCTCCACACGGGAGTGACCCCAACAAACTTCCCCTCACGACCGTGGGGAGTTAAAATCCGTTAGCCCAGCTAAATTGCAGCAAGCTTCAATCATCCCTTTAGGCAAGACTTTAGTCATAATGTCCATGCCATTTTCATCTATTTCGACCTTTTTCAATGACAGCAGCCCTTCTTCAATAATATCTATCACCCAATAACAATGAATATTAATATACTCAATCTTGAATGGAATGAGTAGTTCTTACAGAGATGTATGATGTTCTAATTATCACAAAGTATCACATACTTCACTTACTTGAAACCCGATTCTTGAATAAATTTTTTCATCCACAACATATCCTTGCAATCCTTTGTCACTATTATGAACTCAACCTTAGTGATGGAGAGGGCAATGCACTTTTATAACTTTGACTGTTAAGAGACTATCCCTCCAACAAACTTGATCAGATGTTCCGAAGTGGACTTTTGTGAGTAATCGTCTCTGGTCATAGTAGTATCAGAGTATCCCACCAGTTGAGGCTTATCACTTTCAAAACACAGATATGTTTCAGAAGTTCCTTGGATATATCTCATTATCCATTTGACCGTGAACCAGTATTCCTTTCCTGGGTTTGAAAAAAAATGGCTGACAGTGTCGACCGCATGAGCAATATTAAGCCTTGTACATACCATGGCGTACATCAAACTTTCTACAGCTGAAGAGTAGGATATGCTTCTCATATTTACTCTCTCATCATTTGTGGTTGGACACTGCTTACTGCTTAACATGTGGTGGCTTGTCAGTGGAGTGCTCATTAGTTTGGATTTATCCATATTAAAATGTTGAAACGCCTTTCCAATGTAATTTTTTTAGGACAACCACAATCTCTTTATTTTTTGGTCGCGAATTATTCTGATGCTCAGAATTTATTTCGTCGATCCTGAGTCCTTCATAACAAAGGATTGCCCAAATTGCTACTTCAGGTCATTTATCCAAGTGGCATTGCGACCAACAACCAACATGTTATTCACATAAAGGAGAAGGATGACAAAGTCGTCCTTAAAAAACTCTGAACAAATACACAATGGTCGAAAGTGGTCTTTCGATATCCTTGACCGATAATAACTTACTCAAACTTTCTATACCACTGTATTGAAGCCGATTTCAGTCCATACATGCTCTTCTTTAGACGACATACTAGTCGTTTCTTTCTCTTGATAGCAAATCATTCAGGCTACTTCATATAAATTTATTCCTCAAGATTACCATGAAGGAATGTCGTTCGAACATCCAACTGCTCCACTTTCAGATCCCAGGCAGCAACCAGACCGAGCACAATCCTTATTAAGGATATTTTTATCACATGAGCAAAAATCTTATCAAAATCAATCCCCTTTCGCTGGTTGAAGCCTTTTACCACTAGACGTGCTTTGTATCTCAGTTGCGTGATATGCTCATTTGTCTTAACCAGAAGACCCATTTATTTTTTTTAGGGCTCTATTCCCATTTAGTAGTTTGACCAAATCAAACGTATGATTTTTATGCAAAGAACTTATTTTTTCTAGCATGGCTTTCCTTATTCTCATCATTCATGGCATCATTAAAATCTTCAGGTTCACTTGCATGAGTGAGTAGGACGTACTCACTGGATGACAAGCGGACAGACGGTCTCCTATTTCTTGTGGACCATCAAACAAGAATCTCCTCAACCTCCTCGACCCGTTGAAGAATGTCAACTTCCTCATCTTCATCAGACATATCGTCAGCTTCATTATTATCCTCGGGTACTCTTGGGCTATTGTCCTCATCGTAAAGTGGTACTAGACAGACATCATCAACAATAATCTTATCTATCCGTCCAGTATTAGGCTTGACCTTTTTATCAATATCTTTAATCGTTTCAGCTTCAACAAAGGCAACATTCCTTGACCGGATAAGCTTTCTCTCGATTGGTTCATAATGTTTGTACCCCAATTTATCTTCCCCATAGCCCAGAAAGACGTATTGTTTCGTCTTTGGTTCGAGTTTAGTCCTCTCATCCTTTGGGATGTAGACAAAAATCTTACACTCGAATATCCAAAGATGGTCATAAGACGGTTCTTTTTCAGACCAAACCTTCTCTGGCATATCACCATTCAATGGTTTATTGGGCTACCTATTAATGATATAGGCCGTCATCTTCAATACTTTTGCTTAGAAGGACCCAAAAAGCTTTACTTCTGAAAGCAAGCACCTGAGCCTTTCCAAAAGTGTACGGTTCATCTGCTCGGTACTCCATTCAACTGTGATATCTTTGGTGGCATCTTCTGATACTGAATATCATGTCTTCAATAGTAAGCATTCAATGCCTCAATGTACTCACCACCATTGTCGTTTCGAACGGTCTTCAGTTTATTTTTCGTCTGTTGTTCCACCAGAGCATGAAAATGTTCAAAATTACTGAGGATTCAGTCCTTAATCTTCAGTGGGTAAACTTACAATTTCTTTAAACAATCATCAATGAATGACACGAAGTATTGAGCACCTCCAAATGACTTTTCTTTAAATGATCCACACACATCAGTGTGAACCAGGTCGAGTAGTTTCGCCTTCACAGAGGATGAGTATCCCTGGAACAAGACTCTTCTTTGCTTTCCAGCCATGCAATGAGGACAAGTCCTCGATCCATCTACCTTCATTTCTGGAATAAAGCCTTTCTAGGCCAAATGACGTAATCCCTTGTCACTCATATGGCCCAACCGACGGTATCACAGGTTGAAGGACTCCTCACTACTTGTGAAATTCACGTCCTCGGCCACAGCAGACGCCTTCATTATATACAAGCCAGTATTCTTCAATCCTCAGGTAACAACCAGAGACCCTCGGTCAACTTTTATTATCCTTCACAGAAGGTATTGCAACAACCTTCATTATCTAGTCTGCCAACTGAAATTATATTTAGCCGAATATTGGGGACATGTCGTATACTTTCAACAATAACCTCGTTCCATTATTGGTGACCAACAATACATTACCTCTGCCAACAATTGGGATGTTCCTTTGTTTTTCACCCTTATTACTCCAAAATCTCCCTGAATATAAGAAGTGAACAGCCCCTTTCTGGATATGGCATGGAGAGAGGCACTAGTATCAACTACCCAGTCGGACTCATTATCCGTCAGACTTGCCACATTCATTTCACAAGTTAACAAGAGGTCACCTCCTGTAACTATTGAGGCCGATGACTTTTCTTTACCTTGTCTCTTTTTTGCTTTGCTCCCCCTCTCGGTATTCTCACGCTTTTACTTGTGGCAAAATTTTTTGATGTGACCTTTCTTATCACAACGATAACACTCAACGTTTTGAAACTTTAACCTGGACTTACTACGACCCTTTTCACCATGCTTTGGGTCATGTCCCTTACTTCTTCCTCGTGACTCTGTCAAGAGCACCTCGAAGTGGGAAGAAGTAGAAGTCCCATGAGATCGCCTTATCTTATTCGTAAGGAATTAACGACCTCGTTCAACTTAAATGTGTCTTTTCCAAATAGCTTAGTTGTTACAATGTGGTCGTATGATACTGGTAAGGAGGCCAGCAATACCAATGCCTTGTCCTCTTCCTTGATCTCCTTATCAAAGACCAAAATCTGCGTCATGATTCTGTTAAACTCGTCCAGATTCTTTTCAAAGCTTCTCCCTTAAATCTGTGTCATGATCTCCTTAGACAGACGCATCCCATAAAACTGCTTCTTTACATACAGTCTCGTGGTCAAGAACTTGAATTTATATCTACTTTCAAACTTCTCCTAAACCTCAACTGGGTCTAACAAGTCGAGGATCTCCTGTAGCGTGTTGTCCATTACACATAATTTGATGGCACAATTTGTAAGATCTCTCTTATCTTGCCATTCCTCATCGGTCAAATTTTTCAGCTTCTCATCCTTCTTCCACAACGCTTTCATGGTTTCTTCTCGGGTCAAAACGTTCTTCATCCTTTCTTGCCAAAGGATGAAGTTATCTTACCTATTGAACTACTCCACACTAAATTGTAAGTTCTTTGATAATGATGCCATTTAATCGGTAGCTCTCAACCACGTCTTTGATACCACTTATTGGGACAAAATGGCGTCTAACCGACTAGTAATATGGAACACACACAGTGAAAAGGAAAGAAGAAGAGAATGAGAACACCAATAATTTTACGTGAAAAATCCTTATTAATAAGAAAAAAATCATGGGACTTTAGTCGACAAATAAATTTTACTATGTAAAATTTGGTTATAAAGCCACGCGACTAACACAGGTATTGGAGATGAAAACTATTGAAGAAAATAGAGCACAAGAGATATAAAGTAAACTCAAAATTTGTTTTTCACTCACTACTCTTGTCTTCACAATTTTTCATTTCTCTCTTTTTTCACGCACACCTCTTTTTTTTGGTTCCAATATACATACATACATATATATATGTGTGTGTATGTGTGTTGAGCAATCACCAACCCAGTAGGGTGGTTACAGCAGGTATTCTCCTACAACAATTATGCATGCTTCTGTAACAGACGGCGCATGCTTCTTCTGCAGTTTGACTTGCCATTTTTAGGAGATGATGCCATCCTTCTCCCAATAACAATTATCAAATCTAGAAAGTCAACAGTCTGCAATTATAGAAGACAGCTATTCTGAAAGTTTGTCCTCGTTCGGTCAATGTCCCCGTTGACCGGATTCTGTTCTTAGCCGGTCAACCTCTCGTTGACTAGCTGGCCGTCCACTTGAAGACATTCCATAGCAAGTTGCATTCTGCCTTCATCAGAGTCCCTGTCCCTCATTAATGTCCTCGGACTTTGACTTGCTCACGAGTCTTTGTGCTTTAATTGAGTAGAATCATTAGTTGCTCAGTGCGCAAAGTCCATGGACCATAACTGTGCAAGGTCATTGTCCTCAATCTCTATCATCGGACTAGATCACCTCCACACGGGAGTGACCCCAACACACAGCTCTATGACAGAAAACTCAAGATTGTGAAATAAGAACTGTAGATTGAAAATTTTTCTATTATTATGAGTAATAGATTCTTTTCAGTTTATGCTGCATTTACTCTCAAACAATGTCGTCTGTACTGATAAGGTAGGTTGCTCCATTGATACAGAACGACTCTGTGATGTAGAGAAAGAGATTAACTAAGAATTGACTTGAAATGTGTCACTTTTAACACTGGATGTCTATTTAGTGCATGAAAACCAAATGACACATTATATCTTAATAGGAATAGTATTTATTGATTGATTAGCCGACTCAGTGTATTGTCGCAGTAGTATTTATGAGATCTTTTTAGAGTGTCTCAAATATCATATGTAACATAAAATCTTATTTCAAAATTATGAAAAAAGATCCTCTATGAAAGTTGAAATGAATCGTCAACTAAGAAAATAAAATCAGAATGAGAAAGGAAAGTAATAGTTTCTAAACCGAGAGGGTAGGAAATAGGTCTTTTGGGACTTGAAATTACCATGATGAAATTCATCTCGATCGCTTCCCACTGATAGGCTACATCTCCGATAAACCACCACGGATCCAAAGTTATAAACGTTCAAAACTAGATGAACAATTATGACTATCTATATTCCATCATAGCCTGTTATATCTCATCCATTTTGATTCTATTATCATTATCCTAAATCACGAAAGTAATATCTCTGTATTGTAAGAACAGGGCTGCATGCATCAAAACTTACTAAAAGTCTTCAGTGTGAGAAAAGGAAAATCTCGTGCACTGAGCTTCCTCTCTATACCTCGACATTATTTTCTATATATTTAGCAAAATTTCCCTGTCTCCTCTTACGTATTTTTGGCTTAGCTGCTGAGTCTTTTTAGGGTTACATGCAGCGTGAGTAAGCCATAGCAGACAAAGAGGAAGACAGAGCCAAATTTGAACCGGTATGCTGAGAGACTCAACGAAGCCATTATTGTGATGCACACACCCAAAATGGAGTATAAGTTGCTAACGAAGAATAAAGCCTGTTTTCACAAAATTTAAACTGCTTTTATTGTGGTGCTTTATTGGGACTGCACTGTTCAAGAGAAAAGTGACGTTAAAAGGACTTATTTTATATATTTTGAAATATTATTAGATATTATAATGTATAGTTATTCATACTAATGGAATCACACAGCAGTTATTATGATAT
>JAODPA010118450.1:0-18457 GCA_025585075.1 Nepenthes mirabilis | reverse complement strand
CGGGCTTTCGGAGCATGGGCTCCTAGAGTGTTCGCCCGCCTTCTGCTGGAGGTTGCGGACAGCTCTTGTGAGGCTATCCACCTTCTGCGCCAGTTTGCACACGCTGGTGCCGGGGCTGCCGCTTACTCTGCCGCCCGACGGGAGACATTCGTCTTGGCGTTCTTCTCCCCGGGTGGACGTGCTGCCTTGTCTGCTGAACATCCTTGGGGCGTTGCTTCTTGATGGGGGGTGGGAAGTCGTGAGTTTTTTGTTCTTCCTTCCCACAGACGGCGCCAATGTTGCGTTCTGGATCCACGGGTCCGAGAGATGCAGAGGCTGGCTAGGTCCTAGCCGGATCTCTCAGAAGCTCATTGCTGGGGGGTGATCCGGAGGCTGGGAACCGCGAGGTCCAGCCGGACCGTGGTTTCCAGGCAACACGAGTGTTGGATGCTGGGGGTCGTTAGAAAAAGATCGAGACCGGATGTTTTACGTGGAAAACCTCCTCTTGAATGGGGAGAAAAAACCACAAGGCTCAGGGCCTGGAAAGAGCTTCACTATATGAGTAGGAGATTTTACAAAGTACAGTTGTGATGGTCATTCCCTTCTCTGTCTCACGTTTTGTGTTTCTCTCCTAAGGAAGCTATGCTCACCGGGAGCCTTTTTACTCTTCTTTGGGGAGTTGATTTTGGAGAGGTAGAGTGTCCGGTGGAAAGCTGGGGCTTGTTGTTGTAGAATCAAGAAGGTTCTCTCCAAGCTCTCTCTACTGAGAGGGGCCTTGCTGAGTATTTATAACGGAAGCCGGCAGCTGGGGAGAAGGCACGTGGCGTCCATCCGGCGGTTGAGGAGCTGGTCCACCCACTCCCTGAAAAGCTGCTGACGCTGCGTGGAGTGGCATGCGGACGGCGCCGCTGCAGTATCTGAGCGTGTCAGGTGCACAGGGTCTGAATATCAGCCTTGATTTGACTAAGCGTGCCCTGTTGAGACGGCGACTGACAGTAGTTGCAGGCTTTCTTGGAAACCGGCGAAATAGGCTAGCTGGCATTCTCGGCTGCGAACGGGCGGTTCTCGTCCAGTTTTGATGTTCCTCATGAGCTTGTGGACACGTGAGATGAAGCGGCCCTTGGGGGCCTTCTGGGGAAAAGTCTGGGCGCCTCTCCCTGACCGCTCGGGCAGTTCGGAGACTTTACGGGACTTCTTGGGTTCTCGGTCCTTGGGCTTCTTACTTGGGTCGCCTAATCTCCTTCGCTCGAGAGTGTCTCTGGGCCTCTCACTTGGACCTTGCTTCTAGGCCGTGCTTTTATGGGCCTTCGTACTGGGGCCCAACAAGGCCAAACAGATGTCCTCTTTTTTTCCAGCACTTTTGCATCGTGCATGCTGCACTTAGCGGAAAAGTCATCAATACATCTTGTATTTGTCCCCTTTGGAAGTGTGCGACCCAGTGACTTGTAAGTAATCTTGTTGTTGAAAATATTGCCAAACAAAGGATGACACGTATTTGGACAATTTTGAGTTTTGCACGTTGCGTACAGCCCAATGGGGGTCCAGCGTTTTCCAATTCATCTGATTTTCCACCATGTATCTCAATGGAACATAAGTGATTATGTGGAAAAAAATTGGGCCAAATGGGTGTCCTCTTTTTTTCTGCACTTTTGCGTCTTGCATGATACATTTAGCGGAAAAGTCATCAATAGTTCAGGTATTTGTCTCCTTTGGTACTGTGTGACCCAATGATATGTAAAGAATCTTGTCGTTGAAAATATTGCCAAACAGATGACGAAACGTGTTTGAACAATTTTGACTTGTGCACGTTGTAAAATGCCCAGAAGTGATCTGACATTCTCCGATTCATTTCCTTCTCAGATTTGTATCCTTTGGAACTCCGGGGTGCAGTGGTTTGTTCCTTTGGAACTCCGGGGTGCAGTGGTTTGTTAGTTTTTTTTTTTTTTTTTGGGTAAGGGTGCAGTGCAGTGATTTGTAAATAATCATGTCGTTGAAAATATTGCAGAATACATGATGTCACTTGTTTGCGCAATTTTCACTTGTGCACATTGCGTGCTTTGCAAAAGTAATCTGGTATTTTCCGAATCATCTCCTTCTCCACCTCGTATCACCTTCGATCAAAAGTAATTTTGTGGCTGAAATTTGTTTCAAACGATGAACTATTTTTTTGTAGCAATTTTGCATCGTGCATGATGCACTTTGCAAAAACGTCATTCTGCAACTTGGAGGTGGAAAAAACTCATGAAGTTACGCCTTATCCTAAGTATCAAGATACATCGTCACATTGGAAATGGGGCAGATGCATTCCTATGGATGAACAACTGGCTCCCTAATGGTCCTCTGTGTGATTGATACAAGGAAAGATTAAGGTGTAACGGGATCCCTAATGCCCAAGTACAATCCCGATGCCACACAAAGTGATGTAATTAAATGGTGCAACAGCCTTTCTAGTGCTTGTACGGCAAAATCGGCATATAGAATTTTCCAGCAGGCGAAATATAAAGTGGAATGGTCTAACCTAGTCTGGGGTCCTAAACACATTCCGGCATATGCTTTTACTATTTGACTGGTTAGGTGTCAAAGACTCAGCACCCTTCACCGTGATTAGCTCCTTTATTCATCAATCGACGACCAACATACTCTGTAACTCTAGAAATGAAAATCATGAGCACTTCAAGCTCATGGCCGAGTCTTTCCCTACCCTTTTTCAAGCGGAGTGTGGAGGTTGATGCGCCAACAAGCTAGAGTCTCCTGGCCATATTGTGACTGGCAATCCAACATTGTCTGAGCAGCTAAAATATAGAAGGGGCAGAATCTCAAAGCATAGTCTTACTGCCTCACCCTTGCTGCTACTGCATACTACATTTGGTGTGAATGAAATTGGTGCATCTTCAATAACTCGACACCGCACAATGAATTCCAAGTGGTCAAACTAATATCCACTACTGTTCATCAAAAGCTTGAGATAGTCTCCATTGACCGAAAACAGAGCAATAGATCCATCATGACTCAATGGTGCTTACCATTGACTGGATGCCAAAGAATGCCGACCGTGTTGAACTCGATGGTGATATCCGATGAGGTTTGTGCTAAAGGACCGAGGACTTTGTAGGCTGGAATTGGCTAAATCGCCCGAGATCATTTTGAGCTTTCTCATCTAGCTGCGAAGTCTTCTTTAGACTGAGGTATTGCATTGTATGATATACTGGCTATGACCGAATATAGTGAATATGACCGAGGACAATGCAAAGTGAACGAAGAGGTAGAAATGGCCGTGATATGTGTTGTAGCATTTATAAACTGACATTTGGAGTGCTGACTTGATTGTCTTGTTTGGAGTGGATTGGCGGTGCCTCGAGTGCATCTGGCATTGTGGCGCTTCCTTGAGGTCTTGCGCCTGATTAGGTTGGATGATGACTTTTGGCGTATGTTTGATTGTTTCCTTTTTGTTTCTTTTTACTGTGGAGACTTGTTCCTTTGTGCTCGGGGTATATCCTAATATCTTTGTCTATTTCTAAATCGGCAAAACACTTAAAAATAAAATATCGGAGTTATAAATTTTATAATTTTTTTCAATACAATTTACTTATTTACCAAAAAAAAGCTTCAACACTAAAATGGCCAACTAAATACGAACACCACAATCAAACCGGTAAAGTCAACCAACAATACTCCATCGAGCATATTAGCTTATAGTGCCTTTAGGATTCTTAGGATTGGATTTCCAATGTCTCCGGGACCTGGATTTCTTTACTGATTCTGCCGATTCAGGTAGTGAAGGAGTTATAACCTGATCAGCCGCCTCCTAAGAGTGAAAGGAGTGCGTACCACCCTCCCACCTGTCGGAAGGCCTCAGCGGGCTAATGGAGGAGTTAGGAGCTCTGCTCACTCTAGGGGCAAATTCCTCAACTATATGAAGGCCCACCACAAAGCCACTCAGTTAGCTAAAATGGAAATTCGGGAATTCTTTTTTTTTTTTTTTGATAAGTAAAATTGTATTAAAAATAAAAATTTACACAAACCTATGATTTTATCTCTAAGTATTTTGCCAACTTGAAATTAAAATATAGACGGTAGAGCAATCCCCTAAAACCATGGTACATTATATGACACCAAAGTAATATAACATAAGAGCCTTCCAAGATGGCTAACAATCAATAACCAAACCTGCCAAACAGAATAAAATAGTGCCAAACTTACAGCCCAACATTCCCCCCGCCCACCTTTGCAGCCTTGGCTTACCGTATGTCCAATTGCACCTTTGTCGATCAACGTGTTGATCGGCCAAGTACTGGTCAACCCGTTGACCAGGAGATGGGCACCTAATCCTTTCGAGCTGCAGCAGCATCAGGATTACATCATCTTCGACTGGCAAAAGTCAACGTTATGGCAAGAGCACCAAACCGGCCAAAATACTCAATACCGGGCATAAGCACCAAACTGGAAAAAAGATCCATACCGGCAAATGTGCCATGACAGGCAGAATGTACAAACTGCCCACAATTCTTTTTTTTAACTGAACTCCAAATCGGGCAAAACAGCATCAAACAGCCCACGAGCACTTTAGCTAATCCAAACCGGTAGATTCCATACCGTCCTAAGCAATCCAGTCCGTGAATACCAGGAGGGCCATCCACGCCGAACATGAGAACATATTGGCCAATTTGACCAGACCGATAAAGGGGTGCATACCACCAAAACAGACTGTAGTAAAGTATTGCAGCTGGAATGCCCTTTTTTTAACAACTCATATCGGTATGATGCGACAAATCGGGAAGTATCATCATACCGGGCATAAGGCTCCATACCAGCCGAATCGACCAACCCGGCAAAAAGTCGCAAACCGGCAACAAGATGCATATCGGCAACCAAGCTAGCACTAAAGCAAGTAGTCCAGAATGCCTTTTTTTGAATGCAAACTGGCATGAAATACCGAAGCTTCATATTGGGCAAACGGCACAAAATCGCCAAACCTACTAAACCGGCAACAAGAGGCATACCGGCAAACTAGCTGGTAAAAAGGCAATCGGTCTAGAATGCTATTTTTTTGGATGATTAAGACCAACTTGATAGATCTGAAGCATTCCAGTTGACACACTATAATGCTGTCTATTTGGCTGGTTTGCTCTCATTTTCAGCACGGTATGGAGAGTCTGATGGTTTGGAATGGATCAGATGCTTGAGGACGATGTACCTTAATGCTTTCTGGCTGCTGTTTGGTGGCTTCTTGTCGGTTTGATTGATGTGGCTGGTTTGTGGCATTCTGTCTAACAAGCTGTAATATTGCCTCTTTTTTGGTATGCGACCCTTTGACGATTGGCCGAATTGACCGGTGCTGATTGGCTGGCAGCTTGCCAATTTGGTGCGTATTGCCGGATTGCAGGTTTAATTGGCATGGATTGCTGATATGCTTAGGCGGATGTAACTCTGTTTATTCCTTTATTTTTTTTACTTTACTTTGGATTTGTGACTTGATTCACGGTGCTCGAAGAATACCCCAGTATCTTTATTCTAAATCCAAATCGACAAAACACTTGACGATAGAACATTGATTCTATATTTTTTCTTTTTCATTAATAAAATTTAATTACTTATCAAAAAAGATAGATTTGAAGCATTGACCTCGAGTATATGCACCACGCCTATTAGCAGCCAAGCAAAGCACTGCACTCCATTTTTATGGGAAGGAGTAATCTGATATTCGTTATGTGATACTAAAGCAGCAAGAAAATAAAGTAAACGGCATCCCTCGATCTTATGAGGCACTCTGTTTTAGCCAATAGTATTCCGGCAAGCACTTTTACCTATAGAGCCGTTATAGTTTTTAGACTTAGATTTTTGATGTCTCCTAGACTTGGCTTACTCCCAAGATCCTGCCTGCTCAAAAGGAGGAGTGGTAACCTGATACGCCCTCTCCTAAGCGTGATAGGAATACGCACCAACCTCCCTTCTGTTGGAAAGCCACGGAGGGCTATTAGAAGAGTCAGGAGCTCCAAGAGTGCTCACTTTAGGGGCAGGTTCGTCAACTATATAAATGCCCATCACTAAGCCACGTAGCTGGCGAAAACTGCAATTTGAAAATTCAGTCTCCGTTTTCAATAGAGTATCCAAGAAACCATATACTCCTTGTCTTTCATTAGGGGACAAGGAAGCAATGAATGGCTGAGTGGTCATAGCAATCACTAACATCCTGAAGGTATTAAATAATGTGCCTGGAAAACTATCCTAATCCGCTTCTCCCAGAGGAGATGAGGATTCAGTCCCCGCATCACTATTAACAGAGATTGGCATCTCTTCTTTTGCAGCAAGCAAACATTTTTTCCATGAGAGGACCCACAATCTACCTCTCCTCTAGAGATAAAGATGCTAGATATGTCTAAGTAGTGTTCACCTTCAGCAACATCTGAAGATTATGAAAGATTGGATATGGACAATCCTCCTGATCACCCACTACCATATCAGGAGAAACAGCATCTATGGGATGATTTGGACAAATGGCATAAGATGGGGAGGAATTCGGCTACTCATCAGCATTCCAGATAGCAACACCCATAGTGTTAGCCAGAACACCATCATTCGTGTTTAATCTCTGCATATTCAGCTTAGCTTGGTCGATAGCCATAGACCCGAAAAAGGATTAGAATCATCGTCATCTTGAAGGGGGGCAAAGGGATTGGCAGAGCAGCTGGTTTCTTTTACACCCTTTTGCAGGCTAATCGAATTAGCAATTTGCTTAGTATGGTCCCCAAGATCCTTACCAGCGGAAGGATTATTGGTGGAGAAAGGATTAGAAAGTATTCTTCCTGTAGGTCTGAATATTCTCTTAGATTTGCTTTTGGATTCATAGTGTCCTAACATTAGGCAATAACCACAGCAAATCGACTTCCAAATGTATTCCACATTCACTATAGTTTGGGATGCCAACACAAGGGATGAATTTGGACTCGACTGCAGAATAATTTTCGTGGGAAAGGCGGCATCCGCACCCACTTCAACACAAATTCTAGCAACATTGACACTATCCATAGATGCCATTTTTGAATCAAGCTGTATAGGCTTCCCAACAGCATTGGCAACCCAACTAGGACCCATAGGGGTCCAAAACTCAATTGGCACATTTGAGAGATTAATCCAAATAGAGAACGATTTGTGCTCATCCTTGGTCAATTGCATACTAGGAGACCATTTTTTAAGGAAAATGGCCTTTCCAGCAAACACCCATAGACCAGCTAGCAAGCACTTCTCCATCATTTCTGTAGAAGAGAAATGAAAAAAAGAAGAAACCAGCATCATTGCCAGCAATGTGCACAATCCCAAAACGCACCCAAATTTTCTAGGCTATGACATTAACAGTTTGGAAGTGAGGGGGGTATTGAAGAAATATCCTACCAACGTAGACTCCCACAATAGATTCCCTTGTGTGATAACTTTAGATGGAGGCAAGATGATAGTTGTATCTCCATTTAACACCAGAGGGGAAAAAATTTCAAGTCATTACAAACCCCAGATCTCTCCCTCTAGACAACAGCATACTAGGAAGGGGGAGCATTTGCCTAACTCTGAGAAAACAGAGTATCAAGTGAGTGAGAGGAGAGGATGGAGGGCCACTACCTGAAGGATTACCGATGTCGTTCTTAGAACCATCCACACCAGGCCGGGCATCATTCGTAGAATCCAGGGGGGAGGGGGAGGCAGCATTGAAGGAGATGACAAAGGAGTGGGAAGAGGCAGAGGGCCAAAGGGTGGAGGGGGAGAGACAATGATGGAGGTAGAGAATCTGTAGAGCCCACACTCGAAGAAAAACTAATGGGCAATAGAGGTGGAGAAGCTAACCGGGGAGGACCAGGTGCTGCCCTCGGGAGGCCGGCCATGGCCGGCGCCGTCGAAGTCACAAGTAGACTTCAACCATGGGAATTCAGTCTCCACTTTCAAAAGGATGTCCAAAAACTCATACACTACCTGCCTTCCATCAGGGAATAAAGAAGTAATGTATATGGCTGAGTAGTCTTAGCTACCACCAACATCTTGATGGCAGCATATAAGGTATCAGGAAGACTATCCTAGTCCACCTCTACCAAAGGAGAAGATTTGAACTCGGCCATTTCTTCACTAGCAGCAATGATAGCCTCCTCTTCAATCTCATCAAATAAGCATTTCTCTATGAGACCACCCACAGCCCGCCGCCCTTCCAGGGATGAAGATGCTAGATATGACTGAGTAATTTTTGCCTCTAGCAATATCCGAAAAGCATCAAGTGATGGATGGTGAAAATCCTCCTAATTCAAAATTGAATCAGAATGATCTAGTAGCTGCAGTGGAGACCGGGTGGGGTAGCATCCACGCTAGAGTCAGGATAGGTAGGATGAGAGTGGGAAGGAGTCATCAGCACTCCGGCGATCTTGGAGTCGGAATACTGAATTACAGGGTGCTGAACTCTTTGGTATTCTGGTCGAAGATCAGCAATGGTTTCTCCTCGACAAGCATCTGACTTAACATGTCTGAAGGACCTAGTATCAATGGAAGGATTTGGACATGAGGTGTCAGATAGAGGAAAATTTTTCTTCTCATCAACTTTCCGAATAACCATACATTGAAGCTCGGCCTCAAGTTGGAACTGATCAATATCATTCTGCTCAATATGATGGTTGATCTTGTTAAAATAATCAATATCAAATGCCTTTTGCTGAGACAAAGAGGCATCAATAACTGCGTCTTGGAGAATGGCAAAAGAGTTAGAGAAATTCCCAATTGGATCAGGGATCTTAGAGGAAAAAACAGAATCAGGCTTCTTTTTATCCTCTTTAAAGGTAGTAGTAGGTTGGCCCATAAGAGAATTTGGAATTTTACGCCCCTTAGATCTATACTCAAGGAATGATTTACATTGGTCCTTTCTATGACCAGCAAGTTGACAGAGGTCACAATGGAGAGGTTTCTATTGATACACAACTACCACATCTATTCCATGCTGCATCCCCAATTCACAGTTAGGTTGAAGCTTTATTTTCTCAGGAAGAGATGATGATGCCAGGATTTCCACGCACACACGGGCATATCTCAATCTCTCCATTTTAGCGGTAGGAGTATCTAATTGAATTAGCTTCCCAATAGCACTTGCTATCCAACTAAGACCCAGGGGGTCCAAAATTGGACGGGAACATTCCACAGCTTTATCTAGATAGGGAAGCTCTAGTGTTCCTCCTTAGCAAGTTCCATTCCAGGTTTCCACCTTTTTTGGAACAGAGGGCACCCAGTGAAACCCCATGGACCATGGTTCAAACAACTCATTATCATCATTTCATTTGGAAAATGAAATAGAAAGAAGTCCTTTCCATGTTCTGCAACATGAGATAGCCCAAAATACAACCAAATTTTGCATGCAATGAGGCTGGCCGTGTGGAAATTTAGGGGTTTATCGTAAAAATAACCCATGAGAATCATGCGCCACAAGTCCTTCCCCTGTTGAATAACCTCACAGGGAGGAGAAATTTCCACAACATTGCCATTTATAAAAGGGAGAAGTACTGAAGTTTAGTACCTTCAACCGAGTCTTGCTATACCACAGTAGATCAGGATGCTGTAGGAGGGCTTGCCCCTGCATTTGCTGGACACTCTGGCACTGAATCATCCAAAGGATCATTGTGCATGCTATTTACAGCACAACTTGAACCTATGGTCAATCTGTCCCTGGGTGCACTACAACTTGGTGAGAGCCAACATCGGGAAACCTCCATGGAGAATCAAGATATGCACTAGCATCCTTTGGAGACATGAGCCGACGCTTGGCTACCGAATCCCCGAAGGGATCAGGGGAAGAAGCAGTTAGCAGCGATAGGCTACCCATACACTGTTCCAGCGGCTTCAAACCATTTAGGAAGGAAGCATCATGGACAGGGACCTGAATCCGGTCATCCCTTTGCAACGGAGGAAAGGATTCAAAAGAAGGAGATAAAGGAAGGAAAGGATGCGAGGAAGAGGGATTTGGCTTGGAGGAAGGAGCAAGATGGGGAGGACCAAGGATCGAAGAAGAAGGGGGCGAGGAAAGTGCCAGCTTGGATGGCACCCTGGGAACGCCGGCCATCCCGGTGCCAAAGATCTCAGATCAAGCTAGAGAAGTTTGAAATTTGAAATCAAGAGAGAAGGGAGAGCATCTCTCTCTACCTGGCTAATCCGTAACAAAAAAGATAGATCATTCCTTCCGATATGCTTCTGCAAAAATAAAGCATTCCGGTCAAATTTTTTTATTGCTAGCTAGTTTGCCAGTGTGCGTCGTTTTAGACAGATCTCTCCTTGACGGTATGCGTTAGGAAAAGCATTCTGGACTGATCATTTTATTTCTGGTCCGTTTGCCAATTTGTGTCTTTTTGGACCAATCACTTCTTGCTGGTATGCTTTAGGAAGGGAAAAAAAGAATTACATCCCGGCTGCGTATGCTCTTTTCCTAGCTAGAAGATTGGCCTTCTTTCCCAGTATGGATTGACATTGGTTGGGGGATCTGTATGGACGCTTGTCTATGGACAGTTTGCTCTCTTTTCTAGAGTGGATGCTTCTTTCATAGGACTGGAAGGCTAGCTAGGCTATTTGGATGCCACCGCTTTGACCGGCTTGGTTGATGACCTTCGGAGTATTCATCTCTGCTTTTCCTTTGTTAGTTACTTTACTTTACCTTGGTTTCATGGAATGTTTTCATGGTGCTCGAGGAATGTCCTAACGTCTTTATTCTATTTCTAAGTTGGCAAAACACTTGAAGATAGAACATTGGCCCTATACTTTATTCTTTTCATTTATAAAATGTAATTGCTTACCCAAAAAAAGATTGACATTGGTCGATATGGATCTGCAAGGTTGGTTTGGGCCTTGTGGGCGATTTCGTGCACTCTGCCCGGTATGTTTTTATTCTGTCATTCCGAAAGGCTTGATTTATTGTTGATGGGTTGGCCGGTATGAGTTGCCGACTTGGTCGATTTGGCTGTTCATTATGCTGGTTTGTTTTTTATTTCTGTTTGGATTGTGGGTTTGTGTTATTTTTCCAGTATGGGTGTGTTTGGGTGGTTTTCCTTGTTTGATGTATTTACTGGGAGTGATTATCTGTAGGTAATGCATTTATGGTGGTATAGTCGGTATGTTGAAATCCTGAAAAAAACCGCATTCCGGACATAACACATTATGCGTTTGTGCATTTTTTTGCTGATTTGGACGATTTGGCTGATCTGGTGCCGGTTTGGAAGCTGATAGTTGAATGGATGGGCAGTTTTGTGCATTTTTGCCAGGCATGGAGCCATTCCGTGAAACGAAAGGTAGGAACCCATTGGTTGTCCCTTGGTCTGGATTGGCTGATATGCTGGTTTGGTGTTATTTGCCCGATGTCGTTTGGTATTTCAGGTCAACTCGTTGACTGGTCACTATACTATGTGGTGCTCAATTGGCCCGATTGCAACTAGCGAAGCGTGGTGCATGAGGTCCCTGTCATCTCCAGCTTGTTTTGCTTGTGTATCTGCATTTGGATGGTTTGGTTGAAGGGAAATGGTGGTTGTATTTCTGATTGTTTCCTTCATTTCTTTCTTTGGTTTCACGAATATGGTGCTCAGGGAATACCCTAACGTCTTTGTTCTAACTCTAAGTCGACAAAACACTTGAAAATATAATATTAATTTTTGTAATCTTTTTTTAATTTGAAACAATTTACTTACTTACCAGAAAAGATTCTGAATATTGTGCCCACAGGATCTGTATGCAATCAAGTTGTCATAAAAATTGCTAAACGGATGACGTCACTTGTTTGCTCAATTTTGACTTGCGCACATTGCGTACAGCCCAAAAGTGATCCCGTCTTCACCGACTCATCACATTCTCAACCATATGTCCAGATGGATCATAAGTGATTATGTGCTTGAAAATCGATCCAAACGGATGACGACTTTTTTTCAGCAATTTTTCATTACGCGTGATGTAATTTACCTAAACATTGTCAAAAGTTCTCAAACTTTTCTTCTTCGAAACTCCGTGGCGTAGTGGTTTGTAAATAATCATGCCGTTGAAAATATTGCCAAACGGACAACATTGCTTCTCTACACAATTTTAGCTTTTGCACTTTGCATACAGCCCAAATGTGGTCCGGCATTGTCCGATTTGTCTGATTCTTCACCACATATTTCAATGGAACATAAGTGATTATGTGGTTAAAAATTGGGCCAAACGGATGACCTCTTTTTTCAACACTTTTTTTTTTTTTGTAAACACTTTTTTTCAGCACTTTTGCGTCGTGCATGATGCACTTAGTGGAAAAGTCATCAATAGTACTAGTAGTTGTCTCCTTTGGAATTGTGTAATCCAATGACTTGTAAATGATCTTGTCGTTGAAAATATTGCCAAACAGACGACAACACGTGTTTGCACAATTTTGACTTATGATCATTGCATAATGCCCAAAAGTGATGTGGCATTCTCTAATTCAATTCATTCTCCGCCACGTATCCCTATGGATTACAAGTGATTAAGTCTAAAAAATGGGCCAAACAAATGACCTCTTTTGTTTAGCAATTTTGCATTGTGCACGACATAATTTTTTTTGGTATTTAAGAAATATTGTGTTAAATTGTAAAAATTTATAAAAATCTATATTCTTCCTCCAAATGTTTTATCAATTTGGAAAGAGAATATAGTGGCTAGGGCATTTCCTTAGCACCATGAAACAAGGTCATGAATAGCAAAATAAAAATACTAAAAACCCCTCGGGTATTTAAGCCCTCTCTTTTTTTTTGGTAAGTAAGTATTTTGGATTAATGGGAGAAAGAATTACAAAAAATATATTTATCTCCAAGTATTTTGACTTGAAGATAAAACATAAACGCTATGGCATACCCCGAGTGGACATTACATCAAAGAATACAAAATGGCCTCTAGGAGGACAGCGTTTACCTAAAAATGACAAAATATGACATTTCCATCATAAACAAACTAAACGCAGCATGTAAAGCTGGTACACAAAAAAAAACGGCTTCACACAGTGGCACGCCATAGGCACACTGCACATGAAACAGCAGAGTGCTCCAGCTCCGAGACCAGCAGCATCATCTTCGGCTATTTAACATAGCAGCAACATCTCAAAAGGAACCTTAAATCCACTGCTCCCACCTCAGCAAGCCGTATACCAATGCTGGACAACAGCAGTTCACACTGGCAGCTGCAACAGAGCCCCAACCCAGCATCAGCTACCAGCCCTGCACCATCAGGGCACAGGAGCAACGGACCTCAATACACTCAGAGAGCAAATGCACAAATTGGCAGCAGCACATCCAGACAGCAGCACAAGTGCAAATCCAGCAGCAGTTGCAGCACCCTGCATGGAAAAACCACTACACTGCCGCCCCAAGAGCTTTATACCCCGAACCAAAACACAGGCCAAACTGCATAGCAAAACCACATCCAAGGACATGAATGGGCAAACCAGGCCTACCACGTCCCCTCCAATTTCAGGGACAAATGTTTAACTGCAATCACAGCAGCAGAAGATGCAACATACCACACTCCAGAACCAACATGCTACAGGCATATCATTTACTATGCCTCTAACATCCATATCCACCAAACACCATCATTGCCAGGGGCAATGAACCATCCATCACCAATAGGCAATATCAACTACTCCTAATGCAGAGGACGAACCTTAAATAGAAAGAGTGACAGGAGCTGAGATCAGTGGAACAGCAGGAATGGCAGCGCCAGCCAAATCTGATTCAGCTACACACCATCATCAGCATCCAAATCTCACACTGCACCCATCCAACCACAACCACGACATCCTTGCTCCATCTAATGGCAACAACAAAGGGGACGCCCCAAATAACAGCGACCCACAGCAACAAAACAGAATGAACTCCTTCCCAACAGAAGGGAATCTAGCGACCAAACAGGTCCTCGGCCATCTCTTCCACCCACAGCCAAACAGTCCCAATACAGATTTGCACGAGCATCCCCCAACCCGTCCAAACAGGAAGAAACACACAGGCATGGGGACATCAGAGCTGGCGCCACATATAGCTACTCCCAAACCAAATAACTTCAATCCCAGATTCACCAACCAAGGAAAGGAATCCATCAGCAAACGCACCGGGAAGGCAAAAATTGCCTAAACCCAGCCAGCAACCAAATCGAAGATTTCACAAAGAAATCTGAACCAGGGACACTAAGACCCACTAACTGCGCAAGGAAACCAGCCACAAAAGTATTTAAGCCCTCTCAATCTTCAATAAGACATCTGCATAAATAGTGTAACTTTGGCTGACAGATGAACTTGTTCAGCAACAAGAAGTCGTTGTCTCGGCTATCTGCAAACAGGTCCTCATGCCAAGCCCTCGGACATTCACTACCACTCCAATAGCCACACCCGGCCTTCCTAGAAGCCTCTCCACTACTTCTCATCCCATGGTCATATTCACCTCCACCTCAAGCAACCCATCTCAGCCATATTAAGCATGCTTGATCAACAAAGAGCGCAATATACCTCGGTCGTTCCAACCATTCCTCAACCTTCAGAGTCCTCGTCCCCTGGCACAGTCCACAGTCAAAAACACAGTCATAACATAGTATCATACCAACAAAAGGCTCCAATTCAGAATCATAAAGACCGTCTATATCTCAGGTGAACTAGATGCCAGTGAAGGGGTGGCTCCCAGTCAAATATTTGGGAGTGCCGCTTATCACGTCTCGCTTGATGATCAAGGACTGCCAACCCCTTATTGACAAAATCAAGAAGAGTGTTGCATTCTAGAAGAATAAATGGCTATCATTTGGAGGGTGCTTACAGCTTATTACCTCTATCTTCTTGTCCATTTATCTTTGCTGGGCATCCATTTTCATTCTTCCTTCTTAGCCTGTACGAAGCGGCTGGAGCAGTGCAATGGATACCTATCGGTGCAGAAGGCTTCATCCACTGCTCTGTCTGATGATGCGGAAGATGGGCTATGAACCAAGACGCCGAACAATGATGCTTCATTCTTGGAGGGCACGGAAGAACTGGTGGCGGACTCTCCTTCTTCTCGAAGAATCTCTGCCGTTGGCTCTCAGCAAGTTGTGGAGCACGCTGAGATAGGTTTGGCCATTGGGTCAAATGGCGTTGAAATTAGCCCGCACAAGGATATGTTAGTTGCTTCGGTGCCAGAGCAACCAGCGAATGTTGGGGCCAGTCCTCCTATAGCTTCCTAGTCAATTGTGGTTCAGTCAGGCCCGGTTGCAGGCAGTAAACTTCAATACTTTCCTCCCACTGTTTTTAAGGGCAGTGTTGTGAGAATATCTCCTCCCTGTGAGGTTATTCAATAGGGAAAGGATATGTGGGGATTTACTCTCGTGAGTTATTTTTTCGATAAATCTCTAAATTTCCACGTGGTCGACCACAATGCACGCAAAATTTGGGTTTGTTTAGGCTATCTCGTGTTGCTAAACATGGGAAGGATTTCTTTCTATTTCATTTCCCAAATGAAACGATGATGTTGAATTGTTTGAACCAAGGCCCGTGGGATTTCACTGGGCGTAGTATGTTCCTAAAAATATGGAAACCTGGAATGGAACTTGCTAAGGAGGAACACAAGAGCTTTCCTATCTGGATAAACCTATGGAATGTCCCTATCTAGTTTTAGACCCTCTTGGGACTTAGTTGGATAGCTAGCACTATTGGGTAGCCAACTCAATTGGATTCGCCTACTGCTAAAATGGAGCGGTTACGATATGCCCGTGTGTGTGTCGAAATACTGGCTTCATCCTCTCTTCAAAAGACCACAAAGCTTCAATCTATCAATGTTTTGGGGATGCGGCATGAGGTTGATGTGGCAGTTGAGTACTACAGGAAACAGATTCGCTGTGAGCTCTGTCAACTCACGGGACATAATAAGGCTCATTGTAACTCCAGCCTTAAGTACAGGCCTACAGGGCGTATAGTCCCAATTCCTATTATGAGCCAAGATATTGCTTTTAAAGAGGATAAGAGAAATTCTGCTTTTTCCTCTGAGGTCCTTGAACCGCTTGGGGCTTCCTCCAATTCTTTTTCCATTCTCCATGAAGATGTAGATGTTGCCCCTTCTCCTGGTAGGGATACAGCGGAGTTTTGCAAGATTGAGGGTAGTCTTGAGGCAGGTACCAGTGACTTCCACTCTGGTGCTGACATCCCTTCTTCATTTGCAGATAGAGAAAGAGTGCTACAAGACAGTATTGCTAAATCTAAAATGCAAGCAGGAGTCAGCCTGAGAGCTGCTGTTTTATCTGAGAATACGCAAAATTATATTGGAGTATCATTTAGTATTGGTGAGGTTGTTGGTTCTCCTACCGACAGCCCTACTCCTAGCACCCTCGGCGTTTTTCCAACGTTGGATCTGCACGATATGCCTGCTCAGAACTCCCAAGCCCAGACAGTTTCTCTAGTTTTTGTCATGACTGATGGTCATCATGGTGGAGACTAGGAGGTAGGTGCTCAAACTATGGACCAGTCACCATCCTTTGTTGATATGGATTCGCAGTTGGATTTGTTTGAGGCTGAGATTAGTTTTTCAGTAGGGGAGACATCGCCAAATTCTGTACAAAAGTTTACCATCGAGGCTGAAAATTTGCGGAGGTGACTGGCTTCGCTTAAAACTAAGCGTAGCCTGGTCCTTACAAACCAGGGCGATCCAGGAGGTTATGGTATCAAGTATAAACAACCGGATTTGCAAATGGCCTCGAGCAATGGTGAACGAATTATTGAGGCCGATGATTCTAATTGGACTATAACTCCTTCACTATCTAATCAGGTAAGATCAGTGAAGAAATCCAAATCCCAAAGATATCGAAAATCCACTCCTAAGCATCCTATGAGCACCACAAGCTAATCTGCTTAGTGCCCGAGCAGACATCCACTCCTAAGCATCCTATGAGCACTACAAGCTAACCTACTTGGTGGAGTTTTGGGTAGATTTTTTCTAGCCAGTTGTAGTTTTTTTGCCAGTTTGGATCTTTTTGGTTGGTTTATTGTTCCCAGTTTTTTGCCAGTATGGAGAGGCAGAATTGGGCAAAATTGGTTTGCTTTTGAAAAAAACACGTTTTGTACTAACGTGAACAATCAAGTTTCGACCCCGTTAAAAGTATGGCAGAAGTAGTAGAAATAAATATCTAATATACGTAAAAGATATTTAATACTAGATACATACGAGACTAACAATCATACGCAGTAAACAAAATACGTAAGCAATAATATAAAGACGTGATTTTTGGTGACGAAGTGAAAACTCGATATCCATAGTAATCGAGAAAAACACTCCGAGCTTCAACGGCCAAGGAAGCAATGCACTATGAAAATCAACTTACAGATCGGGTGGTAACGACGCGCTAACCTAGCTGACTTACTCCCGTCACGTGATCCCTACCAAAGAACTCCTTGGATTTGCCCACGGCAACGGAACCGGACACCTTCCGATCTTCACGTCAATCTTCCCTCTCGTGCCACTTGAATTGCCGATCACGATCGAGTCTCCTTCTTCACGGACCAGCGTCTCCAACGAAGGTAGAAGGATGCAAGAGTTTAAATGGAAAAAAAAAAGTGGTGAGAAAACTCTTTAGAACATAGAGTTCAAAATTGTAACTTTTAGTTTTCTCAAGAGAAGCTAAATCAATGAAACATGAAAGGCTTTCTTCTCAAATTTAACGGCTCCACAAGATGTCAACAGAGGCTGTGGCGTGCTTAGGGTTTCACAAACATAAGGTAGGTATTTATAGAGGGCGCAAAAATACGTTCAAAAATTCTGCCCGTTGCACGGGTGCTCGATCTCAGGCGTGTTGCTCTCAAAGTGCGAATAACATTTTGCCAGTCGTTTATCTACTCCCCCACCTCATACTGTTATACGGGTCCATTTAATCCAATGAGTCAAATTCTTATAATTTTGTATTTGGGATTTGTATAACCGATTTTACAAAGTGGAGATTTTCGGATACATTCTCCTATGATTTTTTTTCTTATTAAGAAGAGAGTTTTTACATAAATTATTTGTATCTTATTTTATTGTATGATTATTGTTTGCCTGCTGTGCATCCACGCCGTTCATTCTTCCCCCTCGGTTCATCGAAACTGTCGGCCGATCCTTAGCAAGTGGTATCAATGAAGGTTGTTGGTGTCAGCTATTAAGCTATATTAAAATTGATGGAGGTTGGGAACAAGATGGTTTGCTTGAACGGTACAAAATATGATATTTAGTGGAGTAAGATAAAGGGCTTGCTGTTTGTAGCACAAAAGCTTGAGGCGAAATCTCATGAGGAATGAGCTTTTGAGCATGAATGGTTTCTGGCTATATTTGACTATTTGTGAATGACAATATGGATAATCACATTTAAAATGAGACGAACATGAAAACATTATAAGGGAAGTTAGAGATGCTCTATACTTCTAAAATCATAAACAATAAGTTATTTTACTTGATGAAGCTAATGCAAGTGAGGTATAATGTAATATTCTAAATTTTCA